>CAJQZN010042054.1:151237-164730 GCA_907164685.1 Colias eurytheme | reverse complement strand
CGAAATCGGTTCAGCCGTTCTCGAGTTATGCGCTTACCAACACATTTTGCGATTCATTTTTATATATAAAGAGATAAGAGAAGATATAGTGAATTTTATACCCCGTAATCAGATTAGTCGACGAATAACACTGACATTGCATCACATTAATTAAAGAATTTATGTAATTGGATATGTATATTTATTATTTTCCGGAACCCTATTAAGCGATTGTCGATTGCAACTTATAAACATGTCACTAAGGGTTATTTATCGATAAAAACAATCTGAAAACCGCTGGACACAATATTAAGCTCTCACACAAACACTTCAGATCACCAGCAGATTTTACATTATTTCGTAAATAGTTTCAAAGTAAATTGGTTCTATCGCGCTCTATTTTCTTTAACGATAAAATATGAAAACTGAAATTATCTTCTACGCGGCAACACTGTTCTTTGAATTCGCTCCAAAAGCTGAGACGGCAAAAAGATTGGCGACAAAGCAATTTGCTTGGTGCCACATTAGTCTTCATGGTTTTGTCATCTACTTCAATATCTAAAATGACGTATTTACGAAAATATGCTCGGAATTAAGTTTTAGATAGATAGTACGTAACGAAGGAAGGAATAGAAATTGTATTATAGATCAGTGAGGTAGTTATATTTCTCACATTCGACTACGTTTTTGATTTTGTTTATGTTCTAGGTAATAATTATTTTTGTACACATGAACATGAAGTGAAAATCGACCTTTTTTTTGAAATCGCTTAAAAATATTTGACTAAAAAAATAGTGAAGAAACGGTGAGTTATAGTTTCACGAGCATATTCCAGATTTTAGTTTAGAATGGGTTTCATAAGAGCAAAACAACTAAAAGTAGATAAACAACAAAACAACCCTTATATTTAAGAAAAATATAAAGAATAGATATTTTTTTTAATTAGAAATGATTTCGAGTAAGTACTAAGATTTATAATAAATAAGAAAAATTCAATTAATGTTCAGGGGTGACTTAGGTGGGAAGCAGCGTAGGAGTCTCATTACAAGATAAGATGATTATTCTGATAAAACTTACTTTTATTTAGTTTCAATTAATAAGAAATTTAATTATAAGCTGCAAGCAAGCAATTAATAAGAAATTTAATATTAAGCTGGCTTGGACGATTTTCTAGCCTACCGGTTTCAAAATTAACTCTACTTCCGGTTTCTATTTTGTTGCTGGCTCTGTACACTCTGACAGTGAACGATCTGAGTAGCAACAAATTATTTTTTAATGTTCAACCACCGAAAATCGACAGTGGCCAGTGTTATTTTTGGCGCTATTGAACAAAAATCAAGATCTACACTTTTTTTGCAGCAACAAATTAGCAACAAATTCACCCGCATTTATCAAACGATCCATCACTTTTTCCGATTTCTTCACACTACCTTAATGTAAAGCTAACTGTTGCTGATTTTCAGCGAACAGGTTGAGCAACAAAATCCAAATTAGCAACAAATTCTGGTTTAGTTTTTTTTTAATTTCGCTAATATTTCGTCGCCAGCTTTACAGCTGTAAATTTGACTTGTTAATATTAAATTTGAATAATTAGAACAGCTTATAATAACGGTACCCCAAAGATATTTCTTGACTATTTGATTTGTTTTTCAGGAAATCTTCTATCGGATTTTATTCAAATTATTTTAATAAATATATCTAATGACTCAAATTAAAAACTAGTGCCGTGACATAAATAAAAAAAAGTAACTATAGTGTTAATTGTATTTCTAAATTACCAAAATTACTTATAAATTTATTAAATTCTTCAAAAAATATAGTGAACTTTCAAATATGTAATAATAGTATTCCCATAATAATAAATTAATAATCGTCACATTTCAAATAATTTAAAATAATTATTCGCCAACTATTAAATTGAGCAATCAATTTTGAGTAAAACACATCAATCCAGGATGTAATACTAAAAAGTAAAAAGATAAGAAATGTAAGTTTAGAATTTGTTGAAATCGTTCACTTTACCGTAGCATCACTTTGAGAAAAATGTCAAAAACACTGTGACGAAAGAGTTTGCTCTAAATAAATTCAGATGAAAGTAGGGATTCAATTTTAATGTCGTTTCCTTGAAAGTTTTATGTATGACGCTGAGAAATATTTCATTTAGATTTGGTAGTCACACTAAACTATTTACTTTGAGATATTTTTAAAAATTATTATCTTTTTAGATTTAATCAATAATTATTAGCAGTACTTAAGAAGATGATATTTAAACTAACCATTTTCGTCTATAGGCTAACACAATTATTTGGAAAGAAGATTAACATTTTTTATATATTCTAAAAGAATAAAAGAAATACATTTCTTTGGTTTCGTAGTATAAATTTTTAATTTCATCAACAATTCTTTAGCATATTTTTAAAGGCTTCGGTAAGTTCGATTTTCGTGAAGTTTTTGTAAAATTTTGATAACACTAGTCTAAAAATATATAATACTTCCATAGAAATATCTAAGATTTATTAATAAAATATAAAATTTTCCTTGAGTGACCTAAAATCCTCGGGACATTATCTTAAATGGCTTCCCCGTGACATCAAAAAATGAAACGTAACACTAATTGCACAACTTATCTTAATTTTTCACTTCTTTGATGTTTTTTATTTTATTTTTTGTATATTTTCTTGTTTTTACCTTCCTGTATGTGTCCTTATTGAAGACTCTTATTTTGTTTCCAAGTATTTCTAAGTCTCAAGTGGATTTTAATCAATTTGAAGAGAATGGTAATGTTACGTCTATAACTAACAATTCAAGAAGGACCTGGTATTTATTATTTGGTATATTAATTCTGATATTCTCCTTAAAACAATATTCGTTGATTCCTACGCACATCCCAAGCCTAAACAAAATTTGTACATTCTTCATTTATTAATATTGTATTCATCAGTCATTGATTATTACCACGTACAAAACCAAGTTTTGCCGCCAAAAATACCACAAAACTTTTGGCACTTAGCTTATGTTTAGCTCCGGGAAACTCCTTAATAGATCTTCATTAACGACATCAGTTTTGTCGACCTTAGTTTGATTCGGTAATCTAGTTCGGAGGCAATCAACGCAAATCTAATTATGTACCAACTCAATCATGGACAGAATTGCGACCCTTTAATAAAGACAAAACGGACAAACGCTACTCAAATAATAATACACATTCGTTAATGAGAACTACTTTGTTTTGCAAATGCAAAGCTTTTCAGGACAAAATGGACATTCATTTTGGGAACATCATGGTATTCGTGACATGCACAGAATTATTAAAAAAGTACAAGGCACCTTAATTATGTGCATTTTTAAATGGACCTCAGATTGTTCATTTTAGAGGGTCATTTTCGAATGTATTATATGAGTACAATGTCTACGAACGTCTACGATACATTCAATAACACCTATCCACATTGTTTACTAATCTTCTAAATTAATCCTTACTAATATTATAAATGCGAAAGTAACTCTGTCTGTCTGTCTGTTACTCAATCACGCTTAAACTACTGAACCAATTTGCATGAAATTTGGTATGGAGATATTTTGATACCCGAGAAAGGACATAGGCTACCTTTTATTGCGAAATATGTACCACGGGAGAAGCCGGGGCGGACCACTAGTATGTAATATGTTTGATTATGTCAATACTGTTTTCACTAACTTATGTCTTTTAAAATTCATATTATCTACTTAAAAATATCATAACTATTTTAAAATCACAAATTTATATTTAAAGACTTCTTTCTATCCAAATCCATATCACCATAAGTAGCACACTTAAAACCACGGCAAGATTAATAGTTGTGGTTATTTCACAAAGTTATATAAGTTAATCGTTTATTACTTGGCTAGTGATGTGGCCTAGATATAAAATACTAATAACGTTGCAGCTTAGCATAGGCAATTAATTATCTGTTCCTAATTTACATGTATATTCCGAATACGTTAAAATGTCTACGGTTTTACTTTTAGATGTAGCAATGACTTGTAAGAAACATATTATAAGCTTGGGTAACAGACTCGATAAATATTGTTTTGCCGGAACAGTCTGATCGCGTCTGGATATGAGAAAAAATTTAAAATTAGTAACACAAGTTCTATACATACAAATATAAAAGAGATTAATCAATATTCTCTATACTTTCAATAGGTTAAATTCTATAAAATTTGTCTTGTTGTGTGAACGATGTATGACATTTAATTAATCCCAAAGTCATGCAATTCCCTTGATTAATTCATAAATTTTCTTAACGCGATGACCTGTGTCCGAGATACATTATGCTAACAGCGTTGCAGTAAGCTTCAGTAATTAATTATCTGATCCTAATTTACATGACATATGTTGTCCCTGACGCCTACGAAAATCCCTGATGTATTGCTAATTTTCTTGCTAGGAAATATAATTTGTCCATCTAGATATAATGTTCTGAAATTGATTTGCCCAAACAGAAATACGGCATTAGGTAATATGTTTCTTTTAGGCCTAAGGCTCGCAGATAAAATTAATACCATTCTATCAGCACAATTGGAGACCATAAGTTATAACCATTGTAATGTTTGCTAATTTTATATTTCCACAAAGGGCGTAAAATCCTTTCGTTATCTATCTGTTATTTTTCATGGAGTTTGGATTCGCGAACAAAGCGAGAGGCATATTTCAAGACTCTAATCTCGCCTATTCGTGGAGTTTTTTAACTTTTTTTCCCGCGTTAATTCTACTTGATTTATTTCGCAAGATTCTTCAGCAATTACTAATGCTAATAATGGCCTTAAGCGGTGTTAAATTGTTAACTGTTTTAAAGAGTATAATTGGTTTAAGTTGCATTTTGGGAGTTGAGGTTTGTTATCACGTTATCACTGAAAGCATTTCTATTGAGGTTTAGTCATTAATGCAGTTTAAGGTGAGGCGGTTTTGCAGGAACTATTTTCAGGTATAGCGTACAATGTTACTTCAAATGCATTACCTATTCTGTGTCGTTACATTAAAGCCTTCACACCTATACTAGATGTGCCCCGCGGCCGCGGTTTAACCCGCATTGCTACGCCGCAGCTGTTATTGGTCTTAGCGTGATCATAGTCTATAGCCCTCCTTGATAAACAGTGAAATAATTTTTCAAATCGGACTTCTGAGATTAACACGTTCAAGCAAGAAAACAAATAAACTCTTCAGCTATATATTAGTATAGATATATACCGTAAATTGTCGTCGTGTCTTATTTTTGAGTTACCTAGTTAATCTCCGCTTAGCCGAGCTGTTACTTGAGTTCCTAATTAAGGTTAAGCGTTATAATATTATATCAGTGAAGGTCGAAGGGAAATAGATTTCTATCAAACTTTGCAGTAACCGGGTCAAGTCAGGTTCCGCAATCAGCTTTTTATTACTTTTTAGTGGACGTTTCGTACTTTATAATTTTGGTGTAGCATTTCAGTTATGTAACCTTTTAACGTATTTCAATAGGGAACGAAGTTTTTAATAGAGATTAAATTTAGTTTAGTTTAAATTTGAATTACGATACACCATTATGTGTAATTGTATACAAAAAATCGTGTAAAGAGTATAAAAATCTGCTCTAAAAATAACGAGTGTCCCAGAGTCGCGCAGTTATAAGGTACCTACTTGCACAATAGGTACGTCGCATACAAGCGTGTCAAAGAGGATAAAAGAAAATTCTATACAATTCTACTTGTAAAGTATTCCTACATAACAAGGCTTATTAAAATGAATTTAAAGGTCAGCGTCATATTCTCGAGAGCTCATATGTAGAACGTGTGGCTTACGCGTGAAAGGTTTAAACCTAAGGCCTTTTTCAAATAATTACGCAACCCATAAAAAGGAAAGGTGAAGAGGTAATAGGCCATTATAAATATATTATGGGTGATGAATAGTTTTAGAGTTCTGGATTTGTAATGTATGTTAGTCTTAGGAGTTTAAATAGCGATTTAGGAAATGATTATAATGACTTTGAAGTCTTTATAAGCGTTTATTATTGTAGTAGGTATCAAGTTGTTGAACCAAATTATAACTTTGAGTTTAAGTTTTACTTTGCTCCTATTTCGTTTTACTATATCATTAAAATTAATGCAGTATGACTTTCTACAATACGGCGAATTCTGGCAAAATTTACGTCGCTAGCATAAAATAAAATATGTATTTTGTTAATTATATGGAAGATACGTCATGTTATATCTATGTTACATTAACTTGACCCCTAGGTAATTCGAGGTAAAAATTCAATACCAAAAGAAAAGTGAAATGAGATATTTATATTAATAAAACGAAAGATTGCCAGTCGTTATGAAAATTTCCATTAATTGAAACCCAATTGACTCATAATGCGACTTCACTAAGTGTAATTGATTTCACCAGAAAATAATCAAATTTTCTGATCTGTTCCATGAAAAAAGCCATAATATTGAATTGAATCATTTTGATTTTTTCTGCAAATTAATATTAATAAAGTAAGTGTTCTTGGAAGAAATTTATTTGGCGGCACGAGCCTTTCCTTGAGAAAGCAAAAGAGGTTGGAAATAATTACGTTAAAAAATTTGCCCTTGTAAAAACAGCCCTTTGGCACACCCCGGACACTCCATACAAAATTATCGTTTTGACAGTCACACTGTAGAGACTGCAAATGTGTGTGTTAACGCTTTATGGTTGGCACATTTTTGACTAGCGTAAAAAAAAATTCGCGTTTTTTCTGATGAAATACATCCGTAAGCAGCACAATATCTAACCATTTTCTACGAAAAACGATTCACAAATCCAAAATAGTAAAATTACTTTAAGTCAATTTGATTAATGTTGTCAATCATCGTTGCGTATCGTCCCTGTAGAAAAATGTGGACCATATTTTTTTAGCCTGATCGTGCGGGGTGAGGTAGGTGTTTAACTTTGGCGGGAGGCGGAGAGTGTCCGTTCTGTAGCGTTTAGCTACTATTATGTATTCTGTGCCTTTGGCTTATCAATGATATCTTTCAAACTCAAACTTGAATATTAATTGATATTATATAATATGTAAGTACATGATGCTATATTTCGAAAACAAAGAGCGTGTGTACTCAGCACACGTGTCAGAAGTGAAACTTCTTCGGCTAGATTCAAATAACCAAGATCGTCGCCTTACTCCATGACGTGACGGTATTGCCATGACGCGACTTTAAAATTTTACTCTCAACGCGTCTAAATTCACTTCAATAAAATAGGCTGTAGTAGGTTTTCGAGAATCTAAAATTTTATATTAAACAAATTTGTTCTTATATTTTATAAATTATTTTGCATTGCAAATGTTTATGCTTTAGCGATTTAATTGTGTCACTTATGAATTAAAAATAACAATTATTATTAAGGAATAAATTGATGTTAAAAAAAATATTATATATTTGTTGAAAGAAAACAAGGATTCATTATGAAATATATCAAATTATAATAGATGTTTTATATTCCTATACGTTGAGCAAAATTAAATAAAGGCGTAAAATCTTTTATCATCCCTTTAAATTCGGCATAAAAATTTAAACTTTCAGACTTTATCAACTTCAATTAACTTTTTCCCTGGAGGTGTTTGAAAAAAAAAAGGATAAAGGTGTTTGATGAAGACCTGCAAAGCAATTAAGTCCAGGTTCTGTTAGATAATTATAAAGTAGTTACACCCAGGCTGGAACTTTTATATAAAACTTACGGAACTTAGTTTAGAAACGTATTACGAAAGGACTTCACTTGTAAATAACTTTAATTATCTGCGTAATAACATTTATGTTTGTACATACTTACATTTCCTTTTTTGTCCATAGCCTGAACTATTTTGTATTTTTAACTAGCTTTCCACCCGCAGCTTCGCCCGCGCAGTCAAAGAAAAACCCGTATAGTTCCCGTTCCCGTGGGATTTCCAGGATAAAACCTATCCTATTTCCCGGGATAAAAAGTAGCCTATGTCCTTTCTCGGGTATCAAAATATCTCTATACCAATTTTCATGCAAATTTTTTAAGTAGTTAAGGCGTGATTGAGTAACAGACAGACAGATAGAGTTACTTTCGCATTTATAATATTAGTATGGATTGTTTATTAAGAAGTAAGGATCTTCGACCTGACAATTTTTTTTTCCAATAGATACATATAACATAAATTGGAACCAATTTCGTGTATGCCACCTTATTACCCAAACCTTGCCAAAACATTAAATCCACTGTAGTGTGAATGACAATAATAAACATTATTTCTTTGTTGCAGGAGGTCGATTCTGTTGCTGCTAGGATGCTTAGTATCTACACTGACGATCACTGCTGGCGGCGCCTCAAGATGCCCCAGCGAGTGTTCATGTCGACATGTACTGAACCCCGCGGCCGAGAGCGAACTACGTGTAGAATGTACGCTTGGTGACCAGAGCGCAATTCCCGTCGACCTCCTCGACCGGACCGCTGACGTCGTCATCATCGCCGCTCCTCCAGAACGACCCAATTACCTCACTATCGGACCCATCTTCACCCAACCAGCCCCCTTCACCAATCTCAAAGAACTGCACATCGTCAACTCGAACGTCCCATCCATCGGACAGTATTCCTTCTGGGGCCTACAAAATCTACGAGTTCTAAACCTCACGCACAATAACTTAACGAGCATCGACGCAGATAATTTCCGTGGCCTCATAAATTTGACGGAATTATTCCTCGATCATAACAATATCGAGCAGATGCCGAGCGAAACATTCCGGCACCTTACCGCTTTGAGGACGTTAACCTTGTCGCAAAATCAAATATCAACATTGGTACCTCGCCTGTTTCGTATGCTCGCTAAACTATCATATTTGGATCTGAGCGACAACCCCTTGGCAGATTTGAACCCTGAAGTGTTCAAGGACATTCAACATTTACGATATTTCAAGTGCCGACGATGTTTGTTGCGAAGAGTTAACACTCAAATATATCATCTCGTCCCGCACTTGGAGGAATTGGATCTGGGTGAGAACTTGTTTAAATATTTGACATCGGATGAATTTATAAGCCTCAAAAAGTTGAAAAAGTTGAAATTAGACGGGAATCAGTTGTCGGTAATTGTAGACAACATGTTCGGGAGGAATCGCGAATTACGTTTGCTGGCCCTCGCACGCAACCGTCTCGCCTTGCTGGCGCCCGCCGCCCTCACCAACCTGACCGCCCTCATGCACCTCGATATAAGTCACAACAAAATTGACAGGTTCCATCTACAAACATTTGCGCCAGTTGTCGATTCCCTGAAAACCATTAATTTCAGTGGCAACAATTTACCACTCAACGAAATTGCTATTGTGCTGCAAATTCTCCCGGACATTCACGGTGTTGGACTCGCCAATTTATCATTGCAAGAAATTCCACCAAACTTCTTTACTTACAACGAACATCTAGTCGCCCTCGATATATCTTGGAATAAACTGACAAAATTTCCGTATAAATTGCTCACCAAAACTAAGTTCTTACAAAAGTTGGACATATCTCGAAACAAGTTGCATACATTGAACGAAGACGACCTTCAACGTCTCGAGGCTATAGCTCACGTGGATTTATCTAAAAATCACTGGCGATGCGATCGATGTTCCGCTGGAACTATGCTCGTTTTCATGGCGACAACAGTATTGAATTCGAGCATACGGCACCTGACGTGCCATTCACCGTTACGACTTCATGGCATAACATTTGGCGAATTGGATTTTAACAAGCTAGAGCCCTGTGTGACGACCCACGAAGCTCAGATGAGCGTGATAGCGGGACTGATGTTATTGTGTGTGGCAGTGTTCGCAGCTATAGCGGGAGCTTTGTGCTGCTCGAGGCGTCGCACCGCGCACTACTACACGAACGAAGAGAAACGCAGGGAACATGCTCGCGAACACCCGGAGGAATTGCTCGGCCAGACGGAGTTGGGTAGCGTGGCGACTATCCATGCTCCTTACCATCTGGTCACTAAAGGCAGCTAACAGCGTGCCCCCACCCCGGCGATCCAGAGACGCGCGCTTCGCGTTTCTTTCGAATCCCCTCCAGCAAGTTCCAGGCCGCTTGAATCCGCTCCACTCCGTTACCTCCCGACGCATTTACAGCATATTTCGCGCGAAATTATGTGATACGATGAAGACGATCTGGTGTAAACCAATGGACTCTTTCTGTCAGTGTTTTTCGGACTATCTTTCTAATGATGGCTCCATGTTCCAGCCTGAATGTTTAATGCGAGTAAAGCAGAGTATTAGCCGAGTATTCTTGTTTTACATAATATTATATCTTCATGCTGAGTGTCAGGATTCATCATATGTCTTGTTAGCTATCCAATTTTAAAGAAAAAAAAAAATTTAAAAAATATTTTTCTACAACTAGTATTTTTAGAATTTGGGTCACCTGAACGAAAGTACAGGATATTTGTAAGTGTAAAAACTTTTAACATTCACGAATTTCCGTAGAATTTTCTTAACATTAGCTTAGCGATATACATATTGTAGAATTTCTAAAATACAGTAAGAATCTTAGCTTAAGGTGTCTAAAAGACTAATTTTTATAAACGTGTAATATCATACAATTATTATCAGTATTTATTACGTATATAGACAACCTAAGAACTAGTGTTACTGAAAGACAATCGCAACGCAACATCTGTAACTTTTATCTATATGTATACTATAAGGTTTAGAATAATTATATAGACCTACTGCAAATATTTAATAGACTCTCCTAGAACGATAAGAGATTGATCATTGCCATAATACAATAAGCAGGATAGCCCTTTGGAGCGCTATATAATATATCCTCATTTACATCTGTATATTTTGTAATTTAACTTTCTTCTCAATTATCGAAAGGAGGTTCTCACTTTGAAAGTACGCACATCCACATTAATCTCTCTCTTTATTTTATTATTTATAACTTTTTACTGTATTTTTTCGCAGAAAAACAATCTATATTAAGGTACGTAAGTAGTTAGATACTATAACTTAAAATAAGTTCTTACACAAATATTAATGTAAGTTATCATATAAATAGGCCCGTAGTAGTAATTAAATTAGTTAGTACTACGGGCCCTTGAGATACCTTCCTTCTGTCTTTATACGTTTAATTATTAAAAGAAAAATCTTCATTTCCCGCGGACACGTATAATACATACATTTTTTAACAGCAAAGACTCACGAACATTCCATTTATATTTTTACATTATATATTATTATTTATAATGTTCATTTCTTTTCTATACTCCCGCTATATAGCTGTAACCTTTGTGAATAGGTATTTGAGTTTTAAGACTATAAAAATGTATTCAATATTTATTTTCGTGTAAAATCTGAATACAAAAACAACTGCGAACTAAGCGGATTATTAAAGTTTTTGATTCGCGAAAATTCTCCGTTATATTGGTAACGGAAAATCCTATCAAACATTTAAGGGCTTGGTCTAGTAGTGCAAACAAATGCATCCTGTCATCCTATATGTAAATAATACAAATGTACTAAGGGAAAGTTGCTCCACTTAATTTTTAAAAATTAAATCATTCGTATAATTTAATATTCGTAATAAGTACCAAAAATGACAATTTGAAACAATTTTCGTGAAAATTACACCGGGTGATTTTTTTTTATCAGAACACAAAATTTGCGAATACTTTCTATTGATATCTTCAACTTCATGTTTATATAACTGATCAACTTTTACAAAGAAATTTGGACGAAATATAAAAAAAAATAAGCTTTTCATACAAAATTCATAAGTAACTCTATACATTTTTTTTCGACCTAAGTTTCTTAGTGAAAGTTGTTCAGTTTAACTAATAAAACGGATAAATTTTGTATTTAATAAAAAAAATGTAATGTTTGTGTTAAAAAATTATAAAATAGAAAAATACGCAAATGAAAACAAAAGATATTTATTTCTGACTAGCTTCCGCCCGCGACTCCGTCCGCGCGGATGTCAGTCTTCGCGTCTTCTACAGATTTATTATATTATGTATAATATATAGATTTATATTGATAAACCTAATAAATCTTTTGCTAGCATTCTGATGCTTTATCGGTTGCACTGGATTTATCTCTCTTTTTTCAATCGCTTGAATGATATAGGATGGGTCCTTGATGGGCATCGAATGCTGAAGTCTCGAATCAATCAATTCTGACAGTAGGCAATTTATGTAAAATCCAATAATGGTCCATCATTTTATTTTGCCTAAACGTTACATACTTTTTTATATATTCTATTTTATATATTCTATTTTTAACGAATGATTCACTCCAGTCCAAACAGCAAATAAGCAGACTTCTGCTTCTGCAACGTTTAGTTGTCCCTGAATTTGGAAAAAATAGTCATGATTCTTATCTATGACAAAAGTGTTATTTTTTGCATTGTATTTCAAATATTAATTTTTTTTTTAACCGCATCTTCCGCATTCATGTCTTTTGCCGGAATTAGACATTTAACTTCTACTAGTCCCATTTTCCCTTTTTGATATGGGAGTGTATAAAGTAAATTTTTTAGATATTTCTCGTTATACTTTTAAAAAGTTATCATTGTCATTTTGCTCATTAGGTAAAGTAATTTCGATATCAGTTTTAAGTTTTTTGATACCTGCAATAATAACGTCATAATCGCCTGCACATACTTATCGATTACACCCTGTATACAATCCACCATCCACATTCATAATGTTTTCCTGTCCTCCTCTCCTTTACGCTGTTCACCGATACATTTTAAATGAGTAAATATGCTACCACAGAAGGATGTTTCATTGTGATCAGCAAATTTTCACCACTGTTGTCGATTATTTGTTTTTCATTTTTAATCAGCAATTGGGAATCATCAGTTTTGTTTTTTGCAGATTGGTGATGTACCCTAACGAAAAGGGAAAGCATCAACGAATTATCGTTTTCGTCCTCTTTTTTTATTCTTCGCGTCTCTGTTACTTCTGTTTGTTTAGTTCTCAACCCCACTGAATTTTGATGATGTGATGATAATCCATTCGTTTTAATATTGGTACTTAGAGTTGGTAGACTAAACTAGAAATGGTGGACTAAATTTGTCAGCGCGTCTGTAAGATCAGAATATAAAACCAACATCCTGTATTTAAGTTACAAAATTAATAATCAAACAACATGCCGCTACGTTGAAAATGACTAGAAAAAAAATTATCTTCGAACATAAAGTTAATGAAACCAAATAGATTGCAAAGGTGATTGGCAACAATTTCTTTATTTTACGGGGTGTCAGTAAAGGGATGTATATTTCTTTAAAACTAAAGTAAGCTCATAAATTTTCTTATAATAAGTATAATTTTTTTGAAGTTCCAAAAATGTTTATTTTTCGTTTGAGAAATACGAAATATAATATAAACTTGTATTGAGAACTTGAACTTCCCAAGTTCATCCGGGGAAATCCCTATACGGGGAAAATGATTTGTTTACTCCAAAATTGATCCGAGGTGTTTTAATTTTTTCTTCTAGTCATTTTCAACGTAGCGGCATGTTGTTTGATTATTAATTTT
>CAJQZN010042054.1:60913-150837 GCA_907164685.1 Colias eurytheme | reverse complement strand
TATTTGGTTTCATTAACTTTATGTTCGAAGATAATTTTTTTTCTAGTAGTTACACACGTATTTTTTTCGTTTATTTTCCATATCGAAATCAAATGTTTAAAAATACGAATATTTGCACAAAACTAAGATAAAAATAATCAATTAACAAAAATATTAAATTTAATGAAGTAGAGCAACTTTCACTTCGGTATGAAGGAAAATCGAGCGTAGAGCACACGTCAGAACGCTCCGGCCCAAGGAGCGCGACTAAAGAAATTCGCTAGGATTTTTCCTTATTATTTTAAATATTTTTTTAATATTTAAAGAATTATCAAAATTCAAAAAAAAAATTTTTTAAAGGATTAATACTCATTGGTCTTCAACCAACTCGAATAAATTAATGGAAAAAATAACTTTTAGCAGTATTTATCAATCGATTTTGTAAGGCAAAAAATGGGAAATTTAATGAATTTATAACGCTCTAATTAAGAAAATCATAAGTTTTTCGGCAATTGTATTCAGCAGTTTTTAATAACGACTATATAAGGATAATAATGCGCTGATCAGATTGTGTAAATTGTAATCGGTTGCAACGTAGTGAGTGCACAAACTTAGCTCGAAATGATTTTGGGGGAAAGAGACTTATCTTGAAGGCCTGATTAAGGTAACATAAAGTAACTTTATAAATGTGAAAAAATTCACGCGCATTGCGTATATAACACTAATTGATAAACAAGAAAAAAAATTTCAGTTTATCATTTCATTAGCCGGGAAAAAATTGTCAAATAACTTGTTGAAAACGCAATTTTGCTAGACTGCAGCCTTAACATGTTCTAAGAAATTTATTTTTATTTCAAACGTACATTGGTTTCTTAAAAATTCTTAATACTCTTGATTTATTGATATTCCATTTTTTATACGTTTATAAATTCTCTAATCGTTTCGCGTTTACAAAGAGCATATACAGGGTGGTAGGTAGCTATCGTTTAAGATTATATTTTCATAGACAAAATGCTCACATTAGAGAATCGGTATATGCCGGCTGCGCGAAGCTAGAGAAGAAAACATGGATTTTCAGGAAAAATCTAGCAAAAAAATTTTGACGTAATTTTATGTTTAAGTATTTTTAACGTGATCAGGGTATACAAAACTACAAGACCTTTCGCGCTTAGTATACCAATAGTGGGACTCCCTGCATATACCTATATAAAGTGTCTATCAGCTCCCAGACAAGAACTGTAGGAAGTATTATCTTTATTGAATAGATCTAACTAGAGAAAGTGTGTTTTGTTGTCAACTACTATCAACAAAATATGGGGAATTTTCTTTCAATACTAAGGCAGTTGGAATCTATCTCTTATTAGGGCAAACTTTAATCTACATACATTATAATGCATTTATCATCCGTAGGGTTAAGATCAAATATTTTATTATTAATTTATTATCTTTCACCATTACGTCGAATTTTGGCTTATATTGTGTTACCTACTTGAAAACATTCCGTAAAGCTGTAAAGGTGTGAATGCATCGACAATTTTTGTTCATGTAATCGCCAGTGTGTTGATAACTTTATTTTATTTTAATTGCCCGTTATCAGACGGCTTTTCTCCGTCCACACTTTTATTAGCAGAGGTTTAGCATGCAAGGGTTTATTATTATTAGGGCCGATTTTTCAATGCTTGGATAAAACTTATTCGTCGAATAATGTAAAAACTACCATTTTAAAAACGTATTCTAATTGCCCGTATTTGACAGTTTACGTGACATTTTAATATTATCGTGTAATACTTTATTGGACGGATAAGTTTTATCCAAGCATTGAAAAATCGGCCCTTAGAACATGATTATTATCTATTAATCAAGTAATTATTTTAACACGCTAATTGTAATCCTTCAAGATTTTTTTAGAATTGACGTAAAAAATTGATTTCACAACTTCTTTCGCAATCGTATGAAAATTATAATATAATATAGATACTTATTCTAAAATATCCTCTAATGTACACAAAATGTATTGTTATGGGAGCCAAAGATTTATTATCTTACAAATTATTAAGTAAATAAGTACACCATTCAAGTAATTATTTGTGATGTTTTTATATTAGGTTGCTCATAATACGCACACATACATATTTACTTAGATTTTAATATTGCACACTAGTATATTAATTAAACTTTGTAACATACCATCATAAGCTTCTTGGGTGATATGTTTGTGAGTGTGTGTGCATGAGTATGAACGATGTGCGTGTATGCGTGCGTGCGTGTGTAGTGTGTACATGCGCATGAGTGTGTGTGCGTTTGAGAGTTAAAAGTATCAATAAGAATCGATTAATTAGTGTATGTATCTTCGAAATAGATTTTAATTGGCTCGGGTTATGCATGTATTGTTGTATGTATTCATTCCCATTAGGATAACTATAGCTCTATCATAATGATAAGGAGGTTAAAATTATAATATTATTTACATTATGTAGATCTCATAAGAAGTGAGGATGATGAATGCTTTAGTTTAACGTATTTGTGCCAAATAAATTATTACATTTAATTTAGTAATCAACCTAAAAGATACATTATTTATTATGAAAATAATGTACTCATAATATAAGTAGATTAAGTTTCATTTTCATACTACAGTCTTCCTAAAACTTATCTTTTATGAAGAATATTTTATTTAAAAAAAAATAAGATTTATTTTATAATAATGGTAACTTAAAATGCCATTTACTACTTTTAAATATTCACAGTAAACTTTTGTATACTTAAAGTTAAAATATAACGTAGATTTTAATTAATGTTAGGGTAACTCAAACACAAACACATAAAAATTAAGACTATTTAATATTATAACAAACACGACAAAGCACCGAAAGGCTTTTATTTAAAGCCTGTAGCTTTGTATATTTATAGTATTTATATAAATTTATTAATTAAGTGTAGTTAACTTTACGCTAATAGAAAACCACTTGTCTAGGGGGGCTGTTTTGCACCACGTCCTTCTACAATCTATATTTTGTATGAAAGAACTTTGGAAATAGCCAATAGCGCACCCGATGCGCGCCGGCAGTGCGCCCGATGCGTGCCGCGCCGCTTGTGTCTGTCCCGCGCCTTAAATAAACACTTTTTAAAATTACAATAAGCAGGTTAGAGGTTATATATTATTTATATTATACAGGCCTACATTCTTACCATTTGCAATTCTTTAGTCGTGTAATAAAATTGATTTAGTGCATTACTTTTAATCAGATTCTGTTGAATTGTACTTTTAACTTATAATACGATTAGTAAATTATTAAATTTTAATAAATATTATGATTATTATGGCCTGTGTAATGGACTAAAGAGAACTGCAGATTGTGATGCGATATTTAATGTAAATAAAGTAGACATTTAATTAAGGGGAACTTTATACTAATTAATTTAATTATTTTCAATGTTACATAGTAGATATTTAGGTTTTAATTGTATTTGGCTCAAAATTTAGTTATACCTAAAACATACCTAATAATTGAATATTATACTTACTAAAATTATTTTATTTGAATAATAATTAATTCTTTTTCATTTTACTGGTAGGACTTTTTCGATTTTTTGATTGCAGCGTAAGATATAATCGTGCGTAACTTTTTTTTAAATATTTTTTTTCTTATTTTGAGAAAAAAAACCAAAAAAATAGATACTATGTGACACTGTAATATTAATTAATAAGTTAAATGCTTTTCACACACTTAAACATAGACAATTACATACTAAGTGTACATACAGACGAAATATGCCTAACATTTGCTCAGATGTGTAAATAATGAAATAAAATAGATACAAAATAATATAATAACCACAAAAAGATAGAAGTAGTTGTAAGAAATAAGAATATTTTAACTATTCATAATGTGCATATTGAAAAAAAAAATAAAAAAAAATATATCCATATTATCTAAAAAGCAATAATAATATACACGACCAAAAATATTCCATAATATTAGCTACATGTTGAAATGGATGTGAAGTGTCTTATATCTATAATACGGACGAACCCACGCGAAAAACATATACTTAGACCAAGCTATATTCATATGAGCAAGAATTTATGACGAAATTATAAGGAACACTACCTATAATGCCATAAGTTTTGGTTTAAAATATCATATTGATAGCGTGATTTTTTTATGATCCAGAAAAATCAAGCTAAATTTATATAAAAAAAAACACTGGAGAAAGAATTTTTGCGATATCTTTAAAACATCTAGGCATACGCATAGGAACAAATATGCGGATATTCTGCGGACGCGGTTCTACCGAATACCCGCGGCTCCGTCAATCACGGCGGAACTCAGTGGAGTTAAGTTGGTAGGTCTCTGCACTCTGCAGGGTGACTAAATTCATTCTCCACTATAAAAAAAAAAAGAAAAAAAAAAGCTTCAAATATGCGGTAACAAGACTTGAGATCGTACACATTACACAACAATGCCCTGTGGTTTCACGTGCGTAGTTACGGTAGATACCGCTGCAAACGCTACATCCCGCATTTTTTAAATTTATTAAGATATACATTTTTTTTAAACTGTTTGATTTCAGGGATATATTCGTTTTCTCAATTTATTTTCTTAACTTTGCTAGCAAAGTGGGAGGGGGGGTGGGTTATCGCGGACGAAGCCGAGGGCATTAAAAAGTAGTATGTTTACTTTACATCCAACATCATAATGTTTGTCCAAACAAAAACTGCCAAACCGATTTTTATACCTACAGAGCCAGAGTTTCTCTGGCATGAAATTAGGGGGGGGGGGGGTTTTTCTTAATTTATAACAAATTTGAACGTGTATCAATCATCACTATACAACATACATAGTATAAAACAAAGTCGCTTTCTCTGTCACTATGTCCCTTTGTTAAATATTGTTAAATCTTTAAAACTGCGCAACGGATTTTGATGCAGTTTTATTTAATAGCGATATAGATAGAGCGATTCAAGAGGAAGGTTAAAACCTTAGTTTATATACTAAAGTATATAATTTATTAGGTTTAATACAAAGCGGGCGAAGCCGCGGGCGGTAAGTTAGTTTCAAATACCCATACCTTAAAGTTAAAACATACCTGGTAGAGTAAAGTAACTACTTGTAAACTCGTGTGTATACAAAATTCAATATTTAAATTATTTTTAAACAATAACATAAAAGCTTGAAACGAATACTTGTAAATATACATGTACATAAAATGCATTAATTCGATCGAGTTCAGGAATCTAATGTTACGTTGCATTTGAAATCAAAGCGATACTTCAAATATGAATTTCGACGTTCACATTCTAGAATATTATAACGTAATACGTACATATTTACATTACAAATAAACCGGTGGAACTGGAAATTTCCTTATTGCAAATATCACAAGGATATAAGATAATTCACATACATTTCGAATATGTTAAATAATATTGAAATATTCAAGAGCCCGCGTGGTGTCGTATGAATATACCTATATATAATGCAAAACCAATGCATTTATACACACAAATAACCGTAGTTATAAGTAGTTAAGTTTTTGAAGTGAAACTTCTTTATCGGGGTCGGAAAAAAATTTAGTGTAACATTTTTTCGTTACGCGTGACATTTTTCCGTTACGCGCCATATTTTTCTTATCCCTACCACGCGTGATTCGACGTATTTCTGTAAAGTTTATGCAACTTTGTAAATTATTTTTTGAAAAATAAGGTCATAAAGAAGTTTCACTTCTTACGTGTGTACACTAGTACACGCACACATTTTTTTTTAGCTTTTTTATTTGTTTCTTTTAGCGTTTTGCATTTAATTCCTAGTTATATTTGTAGGCTGTAGGTATTACAAGTTTATTTAAAAGCTCAAATTGTACATATTAGTTGTAAGTTTCTTGCTTTTCATAAGTTTTTAAAGTGAAGCTTTTATTACATCGTCTCAAACTGTGTAGCGCATGTCGCGTGACGGTCGGCTGCCGAGTAGGTAAAGCAGTGTTCGGAAAGTTTCACTTTTACCGTAGTTTCATAAAACCACACAACATTTTTAATTTTTATACATTGTTTTGCATTTTTTCACATTAACCAGTAAGACGGTATATTTTTGTAAATATTATGTAGTTAAATAATTTATTATTAGGATTTAATATTACCTAAAAGATTTGTAAAGGCTATCAGTTATATGAAAATTCAAAAGTATAATTCAATTTCATATTTAGATTTTTACTAAAAATAATAACAAATTGTCTAACATCTTACTTTTTAACATCCACTCAAACATTACAGCAGAATTATGTTAAAACAAACAATACAATGACAACAAATTTATATTTGTTCCCATATTCTGATAGTTAGCAATTATTGATTATACTGCTCGGTATTAATCCGGTTAATCAAATGATAATAATCTATTTGATTTCCTAAAGCTAAACCATATAATACCAGTATTATAATCCTACTAATATTATAAATGCGAAAGTTTGTGAGGAAGTGTGTGTGTTTGTTACTCTTTCACGCAAATTCTACTGAACCGATTACAATGAAATTTAGCACACATATAGAGGGTAACTTGGATTAACACACAGGATAGGTTTTATCCCGGAAAACCCACGGGAACGGGAACTATGCGGGTTTTCCTTTGAAAACGCGGGCGTAGCCGCGGCCCGAAATCTAGTAGTAATTGAACAAACTTCTAAATGTTACTGCGGAGTTTCTTGCCGGCTCGTCTATGTACTTTTACGAACACGGATTTTTTACAGTTTTATTAGCGAAATTGACGGACTTAGAATTAACAGTAAATCCAATTTTTTGGAAGACCAAAAATTAGTTCTTATTACCATTAAAATTAATCCAAAAGGTTTATCTTAAAATTAGCAGTAAATCAAACATTTTGGGAGCATAATAAAAGTTCTTAATAAACATTGAGTTACTATGTACTACGTAGTAATAATACCTCAATGTTAATAAACCATTCAAATTAATCCAAAAAATGGTTTCAAAGTTTAATTTCAATTTTAATGTAATTTTACTGCAAATAACTCCATACATTGTAAATTACCTATTTTATTTGTTAAGGCACATACACATTATACGCGACCCGATCATTTAATCGATATGATAACAAACATCAGATTGAACTAACAATGTATGTAAACATGCAAACCCACTATTAGCTATTAATACGCATAATTTGATTTTCGAAACGATAGTTCTAGAACAATGTTGATTCTGTTCGAACTTTCGAACAATATTTAAACTAACGGCTTTTTATCTAAGCTGGATTCAGAAAACAATTTAAATCGCTACCTATTTATTTGAAATATAATCTAGTTTTGTGGGAATCAGTAAACTGTTAAGCTATATCGTATTTAAAAGTCGCAGTCAAATTTAGACAGATTTGCTGTGATGTTCATTTGTCAAACAATAGGAAAACGGGATCAAGTCATTACCAAAATTAATATCAATATTGAAATTCGGTAACGTCTTAATAAATATTTATGTGAAATATATATCTGGTTCAATGTGTTTTGTCTTCAATTAACTGATGATATGGCTAGGTAAATTATCTGAAATATTAGATCAATAACAAAATGAGATTACTTGTAAAGTCTCACGAAACTTTTCAACCAATATTTTAGTGTTTATCTAAAGTATTATATTCCCTTTACAAATCTTTTAAGTATTAAAAAGCTCTTCTACTGCCACTTAACATAATTTGTAGACGTAAGATTTTTGTTGTTTAAATAATTATTTAGTAATTAATTAATGAAGTTGAATTAACTGCAGATCTCTTAAACTATTAACGATTATAAACATTTTTTTATCTCGTTACAAAAAAAAAAAAATATTTTATCTTTAAATTGCTGACACTAATTTCTTACAATTATTGTATTTTAATGGAAATAATAATTAGAATAGATTCTGTATGTTATATACATTTTCAGGAAAAAAATATATTTGATATATTTATCATAATTATATATCTATTATATACCATATAATATATTAGCGGGGTAATAATATGGGATACCAATTGATAGTTTAAGATATTTGCGATTATTTTAACTATTTTAATTTTATTATGAAAAATTCCAGAGGCTTCTAAAGCTGCGTAGCGTGAACATTCTAAATAGCATTTATTAAGTAGATAAGTAGAACGAAGGAGAAGAAGTAGAAAGTAGTAGTAGATTATATTTTATTTGCGTTTAGTTGTGCCAAATATATCGGCATTTGCCTAGAGCTTTTTATTTTTTATGTTAGGTAAGTACATGTATCATTTTCTTCCAAATTTACTTTAAATTCTTAAATACCAATTAAAGACCCATTATAATACATTAATTTATATTTTAACTAATATTTGTTCCTTAAACTTTGGTCCAATAAATCATATAGTCATTACTTTTTTAAGTCTCATGTTTTCCGATACTTATGATTATTCTAAATTATGTGTCCGACGTCCGTCTTACTTCACGTTGAATATTTTTAAGCACTATTTATTTATTACTATGTTATTTAGATAAACCAGTGCATGTACTTGACCTAATTCTAGGAATAATTAACTTCTCTCTTTGTAAAATATTTCCTTGTAGATTAGTAAAATACTTAACCTTACCCTTTAGTCTAGATATTTCGCTTATCAGTAGACGCAAATCATACTCAAATAATTACCACAGATTTCATTCGATATAATAAAATACAAATATAATAATCAATAATATATTTAATCTTTACTTTAAAGAAATGTAAGACGAGACACCAAAAGCTTAGTGAATAACGAAAGAAACAGTAACCTGTACCATATAACGAACTGTTCTATTTATAGTTAGTGGTAGTTGGGTTATATAGCTTGGTTCGGCTTATTTGTATTCTGTTTCCTCTCACCTCTGTACCAAGTTATAGCAGCGTTGGTCGCTCACGTACTGTCGATAGTGTTTCGTGGTACGGGTCGATTTCTTTCCCATAGAACTTTTGCTATAAGCTCTAACTTGTGGGAGCCGAGCATGCTTCGGCACGAATTGGGCCAGCTCGCACCGGGTAGTGTACCACACCCTCACAGAAGATCGGCGCCATAGTGGTAGCATACTTGTGTGTTATCGCATTCCGTACGGTGAGTGAGGGGGCCGGAGGCCCGTTTCCCTTCCCTTCCTCTTCCCATCCTAGAATCCCACCTATAACCCATCCACTCTTATCCCAGCCTTATGTCACCCAAATCCCCCAATATCCCACCCATATCCCAACCATATCCCTGTTTCCTTGTCTTTTTCATTTGATTTGAGCAACGCACACATGACATTAGCTTTATTCGTTTTTATAGAGACGTTCAACTTTTCCTGACGGATAACCGTATCCTATATCCTTTCCCTTTTCTTAAAGTTTGATTTCAACAACATATCCATGACCTAAGCTCTATTTCTTTTTAACTGTTCAAACTTAATATTCCAACAACATGTTCAGTTTTGGTTAGAAGAAATTTTTCATTTCAATCTTCTATATAGCTTTTGGTTTTCAAAGGCTATGCTTTAGAAGACAGCAGTATTAACAAAAAAATTACAACGACCTGCTATATAGCCCTTAGTTAAGTCGCTTCTGCTTCTAGTACGATAGTGCTCAGCTATTTTTCTAATATAAGACAGTTGTCATAAACCCATATCTATCGTTAATTTTGATACACTTTAGATTCCTTTCTATGTGTTGTTAAAAAAACAATTCGTACCTTGTTTTCATTAGTTTGGGACTTGAATGGGAAAAAGTTGTGTTATTGGCTAAGTATTTTGGTTAAAAGAGAGATGCATTTGCGTTTGGATATCTTCTTTTGTTGGACGCATTCTGATGATTTGTAAGAACACAAAAGGACTTTAGTCTTACACTCTTCCTTCTGTGTTCTCGGCTCTAACTAAATTCAGATTAATCAGTTCTAACCTGGTAGGACATAGAAATAAACACTTCTTTCTTATGGTAATTTTTTTGATATCTTCTCCTTTTTACTTTGAGGAAAAAATATTTTCTTTTTCTTATGTGTTATACAAACATAATATTATCTTTTTCTTCATAGTGTTTTTGTTTGTTCTTCATATCCCATTAGATGTTTATCTATACATCCTATTACTTTTATCTTTCAATCACATTTTATCAAATAAAGTTTAAACTTTATACTTTAAGGAATTATTAAGGGTTATAATGGTTACATTTAGAATCAGTATGTACCAATATTCAAAATTTCTAATTAAAATACGGAATTCAACCCATTGAAGTCAATTTTGATGTATTTTAATCCATTCCTTTTTTCTGAGTTTTTATCAAAATAGTAAAATGAAGATTGGGCTTAGTTTACATTTTTCTTCAACATATAACAAATTATTATTTAACGTTGTACATTTCTCGAAGTGGCATACACAACCATGTGTCTTAATGAGATTATATTATATACTATATATGTATATAACAGATAAATTTTATTAATTATAAGTAGATTTTGCTTTTTTAACCATGAAACAAGGGTTATCCAATTTTAAATTATATTTGTAAATGAAATTATCACGATAAAGCATACAAAAGAATTATTAATGTAGTATTTGTGCACTTCGATCGTGAATTTTTAAAGATAAAGTTCCTCACGTTTAATTGTGTCCATTATTAATATTTATAATTTGTTTCTTCGTATTGACTTAATTCTATTTCATATTGTTTAATATTTAAAATTCGTTCTTCGGTAAAAAAAATTGCTAATTTTGCGGCACTTTTAACTTGAATATTTGTAGATTCAGTACGTTACAACTTACACTACATCTATCATATTGAATACACACCAAATTTCGAGAATCTCGGGAATACAATCAAAGTCAAACAAGAAATCAGAAATAGCTTATAACATCTTACGCAATACAAATCCTACTGTGGTAGTCGAGCTCGCTTTCTCACGAATTGGGCCAGCTCGCACCGGGGAGGTACCACACCCTCACAGAAGATCGGCGTGAAATAGTAGCATGCGAATGCTACTGTGTTTCGTACGGTGAGTGGGGGAGCCGGAGGTCCGTATCCCTTTCCTTGCCCTTCCCAATTCTTTCCTTTAATCCTTCCGTTTATCTTTTCTCCTACCGAATCCTTTTCTTTAGTCCTATCGTCAATCCTTTCTCCTTCCCAATCTTATCGTTTACCTCTTTCGTCAATCCTGTCCCATTCCCAATCTTATCGTTTACCCGTTTCGTCAATCTTGTCTCCTTCTCAATCTTATCGTTTACCCCTTTCGTCAATCCTGTCTCCATCTCAATCTTATCGTTTACCCCTTTCGTCAATCCAGTCTCCCTCCCAATCTTATCGTTTACCCCTTTCGTCAATCCTGTCTCATTTCCAATCTTATCGTTTACCCCTTTCGACAATCCTGTCTCCTTCTCAATCTTATCGGTTACCCCTTTCGTCAATCCTGTCTCCTTCTCAATCTTATCGTTTACCCCTTTCGTCAATCCTGTCTCCTTCTCAATCTTATCGTTTACCCCTTTCGTCTTTTCGTCAATCCTGTATCTGTACAACAAAGATATGTATGAAGATTTAACATCCAAAGAAATTAACATCCGAATTTTAACGTTCAAAGGAAGAGCCATTCAAACTGCAATTTTATATTTCAAACAATCTTATTGTTATGTTTAGTTAGTAATACCTATACGTTATACGCATTTAATTAGATTTTTATTAAATGATAGACACAATTTAACGAGATAGATCGGGTGCACACTAGTTTTAATGAAGCATCGCAGCTTTAGTCGAACCATTACCTTTTTAATTGCCGAATTATTATAGGAAAATGCTTTCGTTTTCTTAGTTATTAAAAGAGTTTTATTAAATAAGATAGTATTTTAGGTATACAAAAAAAAAAACAATATGCACATTATGAATATAACCTAATTAAACACGGTATTTAACCGACTTAGCATAAGTTAGAATAGATTGCGCATCTGTCATCTTTCGTTTTAATAAGTTAGTTTGGTTGCGAATTACCTTCTTGTATTTTTTTTATAAAAAACAATTATTTTTTATGCCATGGAACGGTATGAGAGCGGAAAGCGAATAAGAACATAAATACCTATCTATCGAATTGTGTATTGGTCATATATTCATAATACATATTATGTTAATAAAAGGCTGTTATCTGTTTGTGCATTAATACGTTTTAAGCGCGTCACCCACGGTGAAGATACTATAATATTTTATCTTAAGATACTGTAACATTTTATATTACAGTATCTTAAGGTATCTGGTATCAGCGTTCTGACCATCATTTTTCTTTTTGTCATTGCGTACTAAGACCCCTGTAGAACCGCCATCCTGTTACAAATGACCCACAAAATTTTGGGTCATTTGTAACAGGATGTTAGTCATGAGTCATGTTACAGTATCTTAAGATAAAATATCATAGCATCTTCACCGTGTGTGACGCACTTTAACATTATATGTGAGACGCGGAGACATTTTCATTATTAGTACATACATGAACAACATACATATTATTTCGTATAGGTTGACCTAGACCTAGCTACCAACGATAAGTTAGGACAATACATGGCAGACTAACATTTTCTATGGAAATCGATTAATGGTGAATTCTGTATGATTGTATGGCCTGGTTTTAATCTTATAGTTATGATATTATGTAATGAGTTAACATCATGGTTTTGTACGGTCAGAAAAAAAAATTTGATATTGATTTTGCTTCTATTACATTTTGTTGTCACTTCTATATTTCCTGTACAATTTTCAGTTCTAAATTGATTTTAATTCTTCCTTTGGCGTCTTACTATATAGATATTGCATATTGATAGATTAAGTATGATTTGTACATACATTGATTTTGATCACCATGAAAAGTCTGCCATAAAATATAGGTTTGTAGAGTGTAAGATAGATTGTAATAATTATCATGTCAAACATATCTTATTGACATAGCACGCGTGCGAATGTTCGAGTATATAGACGATACGACGACGTCGAGATAGACGAATAGCGTCGATTTCAATTTTGTATTAGTAAATAATTAGTAATAAGCATTCGTAATAATATGAACTTGTACCTATTTTTGTAATATATTTGTATTGGATTTCGCTAAAGATTATAGATGAAATAGATATACGGGTACAGTATACGGGCTTACATACGAAGCCTGTCACTATTTGCAATTGAAGCAAGCGCATAGCACCAACTATTGTCACTTGTGCTATAGTAATATTTACTCGAGGGTCGACCACCTTCGCAGTAGCTGCTCATGACCAATGGGGCCATAATATTTATTTATTTTCCTCAAAAACTTACAACTACAGTTACATAGTATTACGTGGTATTACATAGTATAAATTGGAGAGGACTGGTGTCTGCGATAGGCAAAAGCCTGTAATGCAGATCGCCAGGCACTCACCCAGTCGAACCGCTTAATATTTGCAATGGTCATATTATAAGCTTTCCATCTATAGGACATGAATATACACCACGCTCGATTTCACACAAAATATTGTTGCTTCCATTCGAATATGTATAAAAGCATGTACTTGGGCATATTATAGAAATAGGTATTTATGCAAACAGTATTTAATCTTAGTCTTAAGAAAAATGATAAATTTAGAAGGCGGTTAATGACGCTTCATAAGCGTCCTCTAAATTATATATATTACGTAATATAGTCCTAGATGTAAGTTTTTCAGAAACTATCCGAATTAAACGGAAGTTTATTTATTTCTTTACGTTCCAATTTATCATGCACCTAAACAAAGTACACAAAAAACGTAAAAAATTATATATGTGTGTGTAAAGATATATATTATATGATTATAATATAGTAAGTGTTCCTCTTTTTCCATGCTAATATCCCTCAATAGCCAGGCGTTTTATAACTTATTTCTCGAGTTAAACCTTTTGAAACGTATTTGAATGTGTTTGTGTGAACTATTTTACGATTGATTTGCTTAAATGTTAAGAGATATCTGTCCGCGTTTTTGATGTTTAGATTTTCGGAGCAGGACGACAGGATATTTTTAGGGTCGAGATATATTTGGGAGTAGTAGTGCGTCCACATAGAGCCAACTCTTGCGATTGCTGTCACTTTTGTCAGCCCTGGTTGGTTCAGAGTTGACGTACCGTAAGGCAGGATATAGTAGCTCCATAGCAAGTAAGACCATGTAACATTATAAGTGTCGTGTATTCTATGTCTAATTGTGGTAACGATATTGGAGTGTTCATATTGACTTGCGGAAGCGGCGACGATAAATTGTAGATTACAGTATTCTAAGGTTCGACTGAGTATAGAATGGGATAAGGCATGATTTGATAGAAATTTCGGACTAACGAAACTATGTGTTTATTAATAAGTAAGCTCTGGCTCGGTTGTTTGATCTGCTACTCCATAAACCACATCTTAATGGTTATATATATTTTTTGTATAAAAAATATTTATTTCAAATAAAATTTGAATAAAAATGTAGGCCACGCCATTTAGTTTACGTAGTTATTAATATCGGCTTTAAAATGAGTTTATAACTTTATTATTTTCATAGCCCTATAAAAGATCAACAACCCAGCGTAATGGTGGATTGAGGATATCAACAAATGGAATGTCATTTGACTCGACAAGGCTATTTTGGCGAATTGATATATACCAGCGTCAGTATGGCAATGATCCTTTCAAAGATTCATATTAATGTAACACATTAGTCTAACAAACATTTTCCCTTTGAAAAGTAAAGCTTTTTGATGACTCTACATACTAGAAAAATGGTATTTACCGTGGGATTGGTTACAAAATAAAGTACTGCTAACAACAAAGGTTCTAGAAGGAGCACATTTATCAAGAAGGGACGCAACAAAATTGTGATCCCAAAACAAAGAACTGACGCAATGTATACCATCCACCACGAACGAAGTTCTGCCACTACAAACTTTCCTATTGGCAACTCTTAAATGGTTACTATCAAAGTATCATATTATTACTTCATTCGCAAAATAAGCCTTACAGACATTATATTAAAGCATAACTTTAAACACCAGCTAATGCTACCGATCCGCCATTACATAGTTCTGCATGTTTATTGGAAAATAAATGTTACTATGTGTCGTGATACAATCGGCTAAGCCTTTATGAGTGTAACTCCTTTAAGAACCAGTCAGTTTTGTATTGGAAGGACCTAGAAATATTCTTGTGTCTGGAGTAATACAAAACTGCCAATCCCCAAATATTATTTCGATGAAAATTTAATGTACACCCATTTTCATCATGGACATGAGTTAAGCCAAATTTTGACGTGACAACGTCTTAAATTAGGTTGCGACTGGGAGTCACTTATGAAAAAGTGTAACGCTCGGTAACGTTACGATGAGTCACCGAACGAGAGAGAGGCCCGCCGAATGCCTTGCGCCTCTCTCCCACTCAACTATGATCGTGAAAAAGACGTTGTCACGTAAAATCTTCGCCCGTAAAACCGACTTTACAGGCAACCATTTTTTTTTTACTAGAAATTAATCATGTTTCTATAAATTATGGAAGAGGTACGAAAATGTCATACAAACTTGCGTATAATATTGTAACAAGCGGCATATAAAATACTACGCATAACTCATGATCATGGTGGAATTTAATATGGAACTTTTAGATACTAAAGTTGCAACTGTCCAGAAGGAAAGTGTAATATTTAGGTCGGATTTCCACAATATCCACTTGTACTCTATTGATTTGATCTATTTGTATTGTGTTTGGATTGAATCCATTGAATAAATAAAGGCTTTTTAGCTAAACTGTTTTTTATTTTACTCTAACCTCCAGTGATAGTTATCTTCTTTCATCTACAGAGTCTTATAATCCTTAATTAGAAAACAAACAAGCATGTGAGTCAAATCTTTATCAATCAATCCAAGATTTGAATGGATGAACAAAATATAACAATAAGAATGAGTAATGCTATAGTTAAATCTTCTTATATATAAAAATGAATCGCAAAATGTGTTGGTAAGCGCATAACTCGAGAACGGCTGAACCGATTTCGATAATTCTTTTTTTATTATATTCCTTGAAGTACGAGGATAGTTCTTATGTAGAGATAACGTAAACATGTACCACGGGCGAAGCCGGGACGGACCGCTAGTAGTATATTATAATAAGGAAACAAAAAAAGTATCATGGTATCTACGACACACAAAGAGCATTATAGACTACTAGCGGTCCGCCCCGGCTTCTCCCGTGGTACATATTTCGCAATAAAAGGTAGCCTATGTTCCTTCTCAGGGTCTAAAGATTGTCTGTGCCAAATTTCATCAAAATCGGTTGAGAGGTTTAAGCGGGAAAGCGTAACAGACAGACAGAGTTACTTTCGCATTTAAAATATTATAGTAGGGATTGCTGTGCTATTGCTACCTATTTGCTAGAACCACTAATTCTGATAATGTGTTAGGATGTAGATATGTTTTGGTGGTCGGAGTAACCAGTTACCTAATATTTCTAGTAAAGGCAGACAAAAATGGCTACTGTTTTAATAAATACTCAATTGCATTGAAAAAAATAAAAAAAGACACCTTCAAATGCTACTGAACTGAATACTGAACATAGAATATGAAATAACCACGAAAGGACAATAATTATTGCTCTTGAAGCATCAATTTTTCGACATAATCTCAGATCGTAGTATAAAAATGTCTACTAATCTTTTTAGTTTTTAGATTGCCAATTTAGTACTTAATAAATATTGAAGCCTTGAATCGAGATGGTTGAAATATACTCAGAATTAGACTATACCCACTACAGGGACTGGGTCGTAATTGTTAAAGAGTATTAGCCTATATCTTAAGAGGGTAGATATACTTTATAAGGACTTAGGCGAAAGGCTCCTGAGGTCTTATAGGTATAGACAAGTGTAAATTAAATGTACATACATTAATATGTATGTTCATTAAAAAGTTTTAAGTATATTATGAACAATCTTTACTGAGAGTTTCTTGGTTTTGTTAAACATAGGGATAGGAATAGACAAACAAGAACTAACAAAGTAACAAAAAATAGAAGACAAATTATTATGATAAATATTAGAGTTAAAAATATCTATAACTTATAATGTAAAGCAGAAGAGTTTCTTTGTTTGAGCGTCAATCTCAGAAACTACTGGACCGATTACACAAATGATTTCACTGTTTCATAGTTACGTGAGTTTTGTAGACCAGACATGCATCAGGGCAAAACTAGGGCGGACCGCTAGTTGTTTATAAAAAGATACAAATGTCGTTATGAAAATGCCGCCACATATCTACAGGGTATCTACATAGTATAAGATGTGATGAATTTATACTATAGACATTACATCGGCGATGGTATGCAGTTATTCCAGCATTTGGTAGCAGTACCTGAAGACAGAAGAGTATTACAAAAGATAAACATTAAACATGTACTACGCAAACATAGCATGAGGTAAAATCTCCTCACTTGACTGTCAATATATACAATTCAATAATTTCAATGCAATTGCTTCGAAAAGAATAGTCTCCCTATCTTACATTACAATAGAGAATACCAATATACGATACTAAAACAAAATAAATCAAAATCAGTTGCAAACATCTTTTCTAACAGGACTTAATATACTGTGAGTGTTAAAATAATTCCTCTTCTGTTTATTATATAAATGAATCAATCTCAACCGCAATTTCGAACACTGCGATAAACGCCAATTTCAGCCATATTTATATTTTTATGAGACTAACGCAAAGAGGTAATATTTTGTCGAAACACATTCTTAACATTGTAGGTACCTTGTCTTATACACAAGTTTGTTGCCGTTTTTACGGCACGAGAAGCAATTAGATAGTGTTTGGAAATAAAATACTTTTTAACGGATTTTAAACTATAAATTTTTATTTAGCAATACCGATGTTTGAACGTTCATTGGAAATTAGGTAAAGATTAGAAGGTAGTAGGAAAGTGGAAATGTGTGATATAAAGTTTGAGAGCTTTTGATAAATTTTATAAGGAGTTATCGCTTCGAGAAACACAAGGCTAGTTAACATTATGTATATATTTAAAAATATTTCAAAGTTACACTACTTATTTCTGAAGAAAAACTGAACAATTTTTTATAAATTTTTTTGTCTGTTGGACTTCTCTCCGTCTTTTTTTTGCTTTTGACTAATAACTTAATAGAAATTGGTATCATACATATTATATCATATGATAGCCTGAGGGTAGAATCGCTTTGGATTCAAACCCTGGTAAATATGCCAGAAAAAGTCTAAAGTTGATCTGACAGTAAACAGTTCAGAACGAATCACTTCGTAACTTGGTTCAAAATAAAATAAATCAGTGAAAACAATTCATATTATTATCCATTTTAGTTCATATTATAAAAGAGCAGAAGAGTTTTACAAGTTTTATAGCGCTGGCGCTGTTTCCGCTTGAATTCAATTGTGACAATTCGATCGCTGATAAGAGGTACGGCGTGATGTAATGCTGAAGTGAAGGAAAAAGTGCTATATTTTATTTTTATTTACGTCGATTTTAGTTAATAACTATCAGATAAAAGACAAAACTTGAAGTAAACATATTCCATCTACTAAGCACACTTGGCATACAAAAAAAGTGAAGTCCCATGTCCCCTAGTGGGGTAAGGGGCAGATGCATTATAAATCTATTTCACTGATCGATTTTACTTAGGGACAAGTAGGTGATCAGCCTTCTGTGTCCTGCCAGACCGAGACATTTTTTTTTCTTCGTCTACACCGGGAATCGAACCCAGGACCCTTCGGTTCTACGCACACGCGTCAGCCACTGTACCAAGGAGGCGGTCACTTGGCATGCAAATTGGTATTTACACTCTTGCTTGATCCCTCGAGTAGCATGTAAATTCGATACTTGATCCCGAGTCGCAAAAGTGCAGTAAAAAGATTTTGTCCCCAATTTAAGCGCTTTTAACGCCTTTAGTATACTCCTGTGAAAGCGAACTAACGAAAAGGTAGCGTTATTGGAGAGCCAAGTGTAATTCCCAATGATACTTCAATTTTCGTAGCACTGGCACGTGCTGCCGTGTTATTTTCTGACCCAGTCATTCGGTGAGCTCGTCACCGATCGCCTTTAATTCATCAGTACCCTTACCATGAGCAGTCGAATCTTGTGTTCACTTACTGCATTCGATAGCGAGTAAACTACAATCGAAATAGTGTTTTTCGAGAGTGTCGTTTAAATTAGTTAATCCTGGTCCCGGCTTCGCCCGTGGTACATGTTTACGTTTTCTCTCCATAAGAACTATCCTCGTAATTCAAGGAATATTATAAAAAAATAATTTAATCGGTCCACCCGTGCACGTGTGATGCCATGACCGAGGGAAATATGGAGCTGATAGTCTGTAATTTTTCATATCGATTTTATCCACAAACCGTATCTATGCTATCGAGATTTTAAAACCTCCCTCGGTATCATAACGATTAACAATGTCAAAGAATATCTTGTTTTGACAACATCATCACCGGCATCCGTTTTTGCCTGTCGACGGCAGCCGTCGACATGCGGCGATGGCTGAAGTAGCCTTTGCGGTTCGCGACGTGCCGTTCGTGTGTTAGAACGCTTAGGGAGAGGTATTAAGCGATATATATATCATTTTCATTGCTGAAGTCGGGACTATGAATTAGTTTATCGATAAATACCGACTAACTGTCCAGACTACCGCTACTGGTGTCGACTATCCATAGAAAATGCTACAACGTGAATGTCATCGTGAAAGTATAGATGCGCGCATTTTTTTATAAATGATACCTGTTGATAGCAACTGTATTGGATAGTCGCTGTGAAAATCTTTCTGTTCAAATACACAACTGGGTATGGATAACAATAACTAGAATTCGTACAACGCGCAACTTGTAATGCTTAAAAACTGTACGTCTATATACATTGAAGGAGTCGTAATAAATGATATAAAGTATACATATAAATATTTTAAAATCTTGTTGATTCTCTAAATTGGCCTTATAGCTCGCTTCCAAAGCAGGGTGTTAATACTTTATAAGCTGCGCTCCTCGGTTTCACCCGTGTGGCTCCGCTCCTGTTTTTCTTAGCGTGATGATAATATTATATAGCCTGCCTTCCTCGATGAATGGGCTATCTAACACCGAAAGAACTTTTCAAATTTGACCAGTACTCCCTGAGATTAGCGCGTTCAAACAAACAAACAAACTAACTCTTCAGCTTTATAATATTATAGTATAGATGAGTGAAATGTAAAAGCGGACAGTACCCGTAGAAATTGCTGTGTCCGTTACAAACTGTAACTGCAACTAGACAGCTATCAAACGGACGATTTTTCGTTCAGAAACGACTCAATTTTTCGAGAATTTATTTCACTTTACTTCGACCTACTGAATTGAAATTGAACTCAGATTCCGTGAAAGTTGTGGCATTATATTTTAGTTCGAACTTCTAATGGATTATAGATAGTCTTAGTAATTTTGTGACCTTGAATTTTAGATGGTGCAATTATGCCTCTGATCACTGAAACGTAAGATAATTTTGTATTATGTTGCTATGATATTCATCAAAGCGAGAGTAACAGGAGAGCTTTAATAGCAATTTACTGATTGTTATTGCCAGACAATATTGAGTCGCTTGAATAACACTATATTGTACAGTTGAGAGGTGAGTTCGATATTTTCTTGGCAATTCACTTTGATGTCGCTTTCGCAGACGAGTGTACTCTGTAGCTATTAACCTTGATATATTTGAGAAACATAAAATATGCAAAGGACGGGTGACTATTACATTAAATGAAATGAAAGCAAATTCATTTCAAACATGACTTTCAGTTATTGATAAATACACCGTATCAAAAAACCGTTTAATCCACATAATACATATATACGACAGCTCTTGAAAGGGAAAATTCAATCTATTTCATCTATCGTATTGAGACAAAGGTATAATACTAGATTTCCGCGGCTCTTCCTGTTGGATTTCCATGTTAAAAAGTAGAATATGTCTTATTCTGGGTCTTCAGCTACCAACATACCAAATTTCATTGTAATCGCTTCAGTAATATTTGCTTGAAAGAATAACAAACATCCATCCATCCATCCTCAAACCCGGCTAATTAGCTGACTTAAGATGGAACGTATTTTTACGCGTATGCCGCTTCTACGTCAGTTTATACAGGGTGTCCCAAAAAGTAGTGATGAACGGAAGCTGGGAGGTAGAGGACCTAGAGAGCTATCCGAATCACCCCCATGTATGTTATGCGATTTTTCGTATTTTCGGAGTTATGACATTTTTTTCAATTTTTCATCTATCGCTGAGTACGATGAGATTTTTATTTATGGTGACGTGACTTATTGCGCTAGATGCTTGATTTTTTTTTGTGTGGTAAGCTGGAAGATAGGCCAATTCAGTATGGTAACATTTACTATCGTTAGATCTTCGAATGGAATAAAAAAAGAATTAAATGCCAAGAAAGATAAAATTACCCAGTATGTTCACAACTTCAAGGGCCCATAAAAAAATAAAATCACATAAAAAAAGTTTTCCATTTGGCTTTTAAAAACTCGCTCTATCTATCAGGTAGCTACCCTAAAAATTTCATTTTATTATTCAGAAGGCTTCAATCGAAAAATTGAAATCTAAATGTGGTAAGTGCAAAAATTTTATTAACATGATGATCATTAAAACCAAATTAAAACCCATAAATAGGTGTTTAATTACCAGAAATTTTTAAAATAACCCCGCTGTTGCTCAATGCAAGTGCGACATCACCGTAAAAAGTTGTCTTTTAAATGTCTGAATGCCCTTTTATCATTTTTAATCGTTTCTTCTGCTACTATGAATTTCCGGGTTATTTCGTCCAAATTGTAGCATTCTCTCAAGTAGCCGAGGTCTTTTTAGTATCCCCATTGAAACAAATCAATGGGGTTTAGGTCGAGGGACCGTGCAGGCCAGGCTTTAAGGCAGGCGTCACCAGCGCATGCGCAGGCTGCAACGACCAATCCATCTTTCAGGGTATCTTTGCCCTTTAGCCTGGCCTCGACGGTCCCCGGACATAAACCCTATTGATTTTTTTCCGTGGGGATACTACAAAGACGAGAGACTGCCACAATTTGAACGAAATAACCTGGAAATTCATAGTAGCAGAAGAAACCATTAAAAATGATAAAAGGGCATTCAGACATTTAAAAGACAACTTTTTACGGTGATGTCGCACTTGCACTGAGCAATAGCGGGGTCATTTTAAAAATTTCTGGTAATTAAACACCTTGTTATTGGTTTTAATTTGTTTTTATTAATCATCATGTTAATTCAATTTTTGCACTTACCTCATTTAGATTTCAATTTTTCGATTGAAGCCTTCTGAATAATAAAATGAAATTTTCAGGGTAGCTACCTGATAGATAGAGCAAGTTTTTAAAAGCCAAATGGAAAACTTTTTTTATGTGATTTTATTTTTTTACGGGCCCTTGAAGTGGAGAACATACTGGGTAATTTTATCTTTCTTGGCATTTTAATTCTTTTTTTTATTCCATTCAAAGATCTAACGATAGTAAATGTTACCATACTGAATTGGCCTATCTTTCAGCTTAGCACACAAAAAAAATCAAGCACCTTCCGCAATAATTGACGTCACCATGAGTGAAAATATCACCGTACTCGGCGATAGGTGAAAAATTGAAAAAAACGTCATAACTCCGAAAATACGAAAAATCGCATAACATACATGGGGGTGATTCGGATAGCCCTTTAGGTCCTCTACCTCCCAGCTTCCGTTCATCACTACTTTTTGGGACACCCTGTATAATATGTATGTACATCTATTCTAAGACTGATACGTACAAATGTCATTCCGAGTTTGCATTGCCAAGCTGAGGGTCACCGGCAAGCGGTTTGTATCCAATACGAATGTCCGTTACTCGAATAAACTTCTTGGGTTAATTGGTGGCCCCTAATCAACGTAATGGATTGGTTGTTTACTCATTAATTGCTCAATTTCGCACGTCGCCCGCCATTTTGAACTTAAACGACATGTTGAATTTGTAGCGTTAAACAAATCATGGCTACTTTTGCCTTTAATTAATTGGTTAGGATTTCGGAACCTGGGATAATAAATAGCTTCGTGTTGTTGGGTGATGAGTAGGCACGTAACAAAGTAATTTTGTGAATTGTAATTAAATGAAACAATGGCTCTTTCTCAATTACTGTATCGGTTGATCATTAACTAGTCTGAAAGTATTTAACTGGTACATTAATGAATTCAGCTAATTCGTGTCATGTTAAACCTCATTTAGTTTTATTCATTGTGATAACAAAGGCAAAATAAATTTCTGTATATTTTTTTTGATGGGAAAAACTTACATAACTAATTCATTAATAAAATAGGTAAGTACTTTTTTAAAATACTTTTTTTTAAATTTGAAATACTTTTTTTTAACACGCTTTATGTTTGAGGATAATTTAAACTATAATACCTATGTATGTACAATGCTCAATAACCGTTAAAAATACATTATTTACATAGTTTTACTTTTATATTACTCACCCAAAGTTGACTCTGTTCAAACTAGTCAAATAAGATCCTTATAACAGCCCGAGCTCTGATAAAAATTCGCATAAAATACTTGAACAGTAAATTAAGATGCTCCGATAATATAACCAAAAAATTACAGCCAACTACATCACGCCTATAAATCAAAATCTCATCGCTTAACCTCGACACTCTTAATCGATCGATTCGGAGCGCGTCAAACCTCTTTACGTGAAAAATAATGGCCATTAAAAATGACTTGAGATAAAATTAATAGGCTTTTTATCTGTGGCACTTGTGACGTTAACGTTGTGACGTTTCAGCTTTGTTGGAACATGCTGCGTGGAACGAGGAATTGGTGGAAGGTTCCGATAAGGTTCGGAAGTACTGGGGACTGCGGGTATGAGCCGTGTCCTCGACCGCCTGCTATACCCGTACCTCGGTATATACCGCCTTGTAATTCCCCAGTACCGCCTTACTACTGCTGCCCTAGGACGAAGTACGACGTGAACTTCATTTACATAAACGATCAGCCGCCTAAAACTAAATTCGGTGACGTCATAGATAGAATGGCGAACGCTGTTTTTTGGATGGAAATAGCTAGAGGTACCGTTATTGCATCGGTAGATTTGTTTTTTGTTGACACCGCTGTTTCTACACTAGTTATGATATTGTATTGACTATTGTACTATACAATCTATTTTATGATTGATAATATTATGGCACTTGAAAACAAAAAAGATATATACTTTAAGGAAATCTATAGTTTTTTTATTCTATAAGTAGATTAGGAAAAAGGTGATGCATTGCAACTTTCTCACGAAAGACTTTGATATAACCCTATATTTAATATTATATTCATAATAAGAAAAATATTACAAATTTAAATACATAATAACCTGTTATAATATTTGATTTTATTTTAGTTTAAAAAATTAATATAATCTGAACAATCGTTGAAAAATGATCCGTTTACCGTATAAAATGTTATACAGCTATAAAATATTCTCTCAATACTGAAAATCATTTATTAATCATAATATTATGGCTTTCAAATTCTGGAAACTCGCATTTAACGGTATTAAACAAATTTATTTAAGAATAATATTGTATGTTAAACAATAATATAACTTCCAAGAAAGCTACAAAATGAGCTTTTGTAAAATATTTATAGTATATTATATAAAATTTGTATTCCGTCTATATTTCCAGAAAACTTCTCGTTTGGTTTGAAATAAATAAGTATAAACTTTATGAATAAAAAAAAAAACATAAAAATTTAATTATAAGATATTTTTATTTACTTATTAGATATCCATGACGAGTGGGCTTCATTCGGAAACCCACGTTGTTTCCATCTGGATGGTCATAATTAATAAGTTAATGATATTATTTTATTTATTACTAATATTCATTGATGCGGATTAATTAATTACTATGAAAACTATCTCAGACTATCTGCCCTGGCTTCACCCTTGGTACACACCTACACCAAACACCCACACGGCGCACGTTCATATCCAAAGGTGTATTCACAATTTCACACCGCGAGGGATTGGAACATGCTTCCTGAGTTTGTGTTCCCCGACGAGTACAATATAATAATCTTCAAGCGTAGAGTGAACAGGTACCCTTCTACGGAACCGCATACCATCTTAGACCACATCTCAGCTTAAGACGATACACAAAAAAAAATCTACTGCTTGGCGGGCGGAGTCTAATAGCTCGCTATCGCGAACGCGGGTGTGCGCGATGTCATTCTTGCAAACTCGCCGCGCTGCCGCTGGCCGACTCGGGACAAACATGTATGGAGTCGTCATACAGTTATAATATTCTTATACATATATTTAATTGTTGATTTATTGGTTTTCTTTTCTTGCTTATAAACAAATAATCTTCTTTTAAACAACTACTTAAGACATTATTAATAATTATTATTATTTCGTAATGTTTACTTTATTACAAAATAATACAGGTTATAAATAATCTTTAAAATAACAAAAAATATTGTTACTCTGAAAAAATGAAATGGTACTCAATAACGCGGACTACTGAATGGATTTAGATAGAATTTGATGCTGACGTAGATATTACGTCATGCCCAGAAATGAAAGGTAATATTTCTGAAAGAAGTTATAAACCCTAATTCTTCTCAGTCAAAGTCAAGAGTGGAAGATATCACTAATACAGTAAAACTGATGCGAAACTTTGGATGTTAATTTGTATATTTTTTTGTTAGTTGTTACTTAATCACGTCAAGACTACATTACCAATTTTGATAAAATATAGCTAATTTCCTGGATTTACACATAGGATACTTTTTATCCGAACTGAACACTTCTGTGGGTTAAGACAGGATTCACGATATAATCTAATTCCATGCGGGCAAAGCCGCGGTCGGAATGATATTTTTTTAAATAAAAAAATTGTTTAAAAAAAACACAAAATATATTGACGCATATATTTATTTTTTGCATTCTATTATAATTGTAATTATTCATTACAAATAATCAAAATAAAATAGCCAGAACAAAGTTAGGCCCTGGTAGGGTAGGTAGGCAGGTACAGCAATGTGAGACGAACACTGGCTTATTTATACCAATAATAATGTATTATAAACATTAAATTAAGTTTACTTTCTAACAACAAAAATACATAATATTAGCCAATGTGAAAGCGAATCAACCAATCATCCCACAAAAATGAAATGTGCACACAAATATTCATCCAAATCGGTTCATGTCATTAGGAGGAGTGACTGCAGCGCCATCTTCCGGGCCCAATTGTGTTTCCAGATCACCCAGGAACTCAATTTAATATACTTACACAAAATTTTTCGAAATGAAAACTCACATTACTATGTAAATATGAATATAAACCTGTTTTATTACTAAGCAATTTCCCGCACAGGTGTAGTAAGTATAAATGAAATAAATATCAACATCAAATTCGTTATACAACATACTTATCTACCACCTTCTAAGAAATGTAATTCTTGAAATTATTTCGTATTTTTTTTAAATATAATACTACTCCAATGAGCTCCTGTTCCATATTATGTCCGCCATACTTCCACTAAGTTCACCATGATTTTTTATTTCTTTGCACTTTGTTGCTTTTTGCTAAAAATGGAATCATGCGATAAAACCAGTAGAGCTTTGATAACATACATTTTTGACTGAATAAAGGTACTTACGAAGGAGTGGATTCACATTGTGAACAATCAGTGGGTTTATTTTCCTTCTGGATTCCGGATTTCTGAACAGATTATTTATGCTATAAATGAAAAAATCTTACACATTCGTTATGTACTTAAAACAGGGGAACATATCAAACATCGTCTATAATACAATTATCATCAAATTTAAAATAAAACCAACTTACTTCATTAATTTGTTCCAATTGTAAGCATTCTTTTTCCTCCAACCTTTATGTTTCTTCTTCTTATTTTCTTTATTGTCCCCATTTGTCTCATTTTGTCTTATCGTGTTGTCACCCTTTTTTACGATTGCGCGAGCGACACAAGTTCCCCGTGTGACGGCTGTAGCGGGAATGACTCGTGCAGCGATCGGGGTAGGAAGGTACAGGGCGGCTCTCGCTATATTGGCTGGTCGCGCGCTAATTTCAAGTATTTCTTGTTTATTTCAAAACCATCGCATATTTCAAAATTCTAACACGGTAGACGTATAGGTTGTATATTTTATAGTTAATATCCAAAAATTCGTAACTTTACGTTTGTTATTTTGAAGATGCCAGAGATTAAAAAAAAATAACAATGATAACTTTGTATTTTTTTTCTATCGAGAAAATATCATGGAATCATGTTTCTAAAACGGTAGACGTATTGTGTTACTATTGAACTTTCTTGTCAAGAATTTTCATCACGACAACTTTAATAATATAAAAATTACGAAGGTTTGAAAAGGGCCGTAAATGTTAGAAAAATTAATTCATCACCTTAACACCAGGCGAGATTGTAGTCTAGCGCTTACCTCAATAAAAAAGGTGAAATAATTGGGAAAACAGTTCAGCTTTATCTTCGACTTCTATATTATAAAAATGAATCGCCAAATGTGTTGCTAAGCACACATCTCGAGGACAGCTGAACCGATTTCGTTAATTCCTTTTTTATAATAATCCTTGTACGAAGATGGTTCTTATGGAGACATAACGTAAACATGTAGGTACCACGGTCCACGGGTGAAGCCGGGACGGACCGCTAGTAAATAATAGATCTAACTTAAGTAATATCTCACTTTCACGTGCCCTCAATATGAATTTGGTTCACTTGATTTACGAAAAGAGTAAACTATGATAGCTTGAAAGTGATCCACATTCAGTTATTGAAATGCATCCGATTACGTCGTCGTCTTCGACCTTACGTCGTTATTTTTATGGTCAAAGTCGTAAGTCGTAACTCACATTTTATCGATTACATTACTATGTCTATGAACCAAGGACTATAGACGTTCTTGCGAAATTCATCAGGTAAATAATAATAATCAATAAGTATAAATAAAATATGTAGGTAAATAATATACAATTACAATTTAAATAAATGAAATAGTTTTCTTTATTTTTTAACTTGTAATAAAATATTACAGGGTCTCAGTAAAACAACCAAAAGATTTAGTAAATATCAGAAATTAGGAATTTTAATTATTATGACATCATTATAGCAATGTAAATGGTTTTAAACAAGTTTTCAACTTTGTGAAGAGTTAAAATGAAGATAAAATTATATATTTATTATTAAAAATCTGGTATCTTATAAATATTCAAAGAAATGTGACCTATCCCTATCTATAAAACTTTATAAATTAAAATTTAAGCTACATATTCATAATTCTTCCTACCTTATTATTTTGAATATAAGACTTGAATATTGAATTCAGCAAGTCAACATTTTTTTTGTAGGGTCCGTAGACGTAATAAGCTCTCTAGACATATTTATCCTGTCAAATATCTCACTGTATGAAAGATTTTATCACATTGTTACCGAAAAAACATTGCTCCAATTTACTAGAATTGTAACCCCGTAACAATCACATGTAAAAATACCCTTATTTGTCCCGCTTTTATGCTTTCATAATATTTTTGCTAAGCACATGTTCCAATTTAAATCCCGCCTCTTTCCAATAGGCTTTGCTGTCACGCTAGGACACATATTCAAGGAACCAGCAACAATCAATTATCCGTTTGAGAAGGGTCCTTTGTCCCCGCGTTTCCGAGGTGAACACGCTTTAAGGAGATATCCATCTGGAGAAGAGAGATGTATAGCGTGCAAGCTTTGCGAAGCGATTTGTCCGTCTCAAGCGATAACTATAGAAGCTGAAGAACGCGCCGATGGCTCCCGAAGAGCCGTCAGATACGACATCGACATGACCAAATGTATCTTCTGTGGATACTGCCAAGAGGCCTGTCCCGTAGATGCCATAGTAGAAGGTCCCAACTTCGAGTACTGCACGGAGACTCACGAAGAACTGATATATAACAAAGAGAAGCTCCTATCGATTGGGGATCGTTGGGAACCAGAAATTGTGAGCAATTTAAGCGATAATCACTTGTATCGCTAATTCTTATTTATCGCAGTCTAACTCTAGTTGTTCTTGTTTTTGAGTTTCCCTCGCGCTGTATTGTTATTTGTACTGAATAATGAATTTAAAGCAGCTAATTAAATCTAGTCCAACAATATAATGTTGTTTTCCTTACCAACCTCCCACCAACAAATTATTCCCGCTGTGTAATTTTAGATAGCGCTGATATTTAAATAATAAATTAAACTAAGCACTTAAAACATTGCCATATTTCATCATTATTTAATTAGGACTTGTCCATCAAAAAATTGGACGTGGATCCTTAATATTTAAACTCGGTTTTGTCGGAGTCGTTTATGAAATTTTGCATAATGTATGAAATATGAATTATAGATGACGTATCTGCGAAGTGGAATGGATAAAATTTCAATTCCACCTAATCGTTATCCTGGGCCGAGATTCCATTAAACTTCATCATTATCAGAATTATTTAGTGCGGCAGTATCCGTCGCGGTGGTTTCGCTTGGATTCCAATATCGGACATATCGGGGTGTGGGATAGTGATCAAACAGACTTTTATAACGAAATTAATCATTAAAATCTTAATAGCTTAATATATATAGTTAAATCTCGTGTCACAATGTTTATCCTCAATGGAATCCTAAACCTGCACTTAACCGATTATAATAAAATTCGCACACCATGTGCAGTTCGATCCAACTTGAGAGATAGGATAGGTTTTATCCCGGAAATCCCACGGGAAAGGGAACTATGCGGGGTTTTCTCTGAAAACGCGGGCGAAGCCGCGGGCGGAAAGCTAGTATTATTATATAAATCTCGTGTCACAATGTTTGTCCTCAATGGACTCCTAAACCACTTAACCGATTATAATAAAATTCGCACACCATGTGCAGTTCGATCACGGGCGAAGCCGGGGCGGACCGCTAGTTGCTCTATATAAATAATTTTGTACCGAGATCATCAGAATAGCAAATAATGGCCAGAGTCAATAATACCTAGTGTTCATTTGGCTCGTGGTCGGGCTTTGACGTCACTTTCATAAGGCCACCTCAATCTTCCTGTAATCGCGCGGTTACGAGAAATATTAACAGTGTGTCCTGATTCTATTGTTGTTGGAGATACTGCACAAATTTTGTGAGTAATATAGGTTTTGTATTTTAGGTAAATTTTATAGAATGTATAATATTTTATGACATATTGTAATATTTTCGTTAAAATATTTAATATAATACACGTTTATTGAAGAAGAGTATTGTATGAAAATAAATTTTGCTTCATGAGTAAGAATCTATTAAAAATACGGTATAAGCAGTCCAACGGTATAGTGTGGTACAGTTTAAGCATATAATATAAAACTTATCTGATCTGTCATATACATATTAAACAATATAACACTATTATAATATAATATAGAGCATTAATGTTTTAAAAACAATTACGAAAAAATCCGTAAGCTAGCTCAAACAAGAAGCAAACGTAAAGAACAAAAACACAGCAGTTCAAACAGCATATTTTTCTCTTATCAGCGCGCCCTTCCTGCACCTGGCCTACATTTTATGGGTCCTTTACGACCACACCATCTTTGTTATTAATGGCTAATTCGTGTACTTTATGTACAATCGAGCAGAGATGATTTTCGCTTTTATCTCCAAGCCTCGAACAGTTACGGTATTTTTATACACAAGCGTACCTCCACGAATTCATGTTTTCAAGGTGTCGCAAACATTTTATAGCGATATAAAATATTGACTCTCTCCTTTCATCTTTACTTTAAGTATATCAGTTTAAGCGAAAGCAACCATCTCCAGTTAAGTGTAGCTTTCAATAGGGTTGCTGGATTGAATAGTGTAGAGTGCTAGTGATTTGTCCTTGTTTTGCTTACAAATTTGAGGTCATAATGTCAGCAATCAGTTCTCTTGTGATGAAGATTTCATACTTTACTCATCGATTTTCATTACGAGTATTCAAAATTATAGAAACTTCTTTGAATCGGTAAAAATCCACTTTGCAATGCTTTTAAAATGGCTGCACTAAAGAAATATCAGTTGAAGATATTCGATGAGACAACTCATCCAAGCGCATCGCTTGTCAATCGAATTTCTGTGGTGGGACAGTTCGACTCCACTCAACACGCCAATGCCTGAGGGAAAGCTGAAGAATGCAGCTAATTCTCCACGAATCTTACCACAATTTCAACTAGCTCTGCTACTATTTTCCATGAATGACTCAACGAAATTCATTATTCCTAACCAATAAAACCGTATTGATAATTCCCATTTAATTGGAACTGTCCATACGCACGACCTGTTTTTAGAGCGCCTGGCGATGACTCTTTCGCGTCAATTCATTAGTGATGGATGCACATGACAAAAATCCGCCCCAATTCTCAGTCAGCCAGTAAGTGATGGTCTTCGAAATTATATTATTACTGACTCTTAAACTATGGGGTTATACCTCGTTCGTTAGTTAAATGCTCTCGTAAAAGGTCGTTACGAACAGCTAGAATCCGTGATGAGAGAGAGATGACCGCTATTAAGTGAATTACCTGACTTTCTTTTGAATAGGTTCACTGCTTTAATGTGACTTGGCTTACACGAAGGTGGGTGTTGTTTCGATTTGTGTTTAATTAATTTTCTTAGGTATCTATTATTTTAGGGATTTTATCCTTGTATATTTTAGTTAGACATGTATTTTATTTCCATTTATTCCGTTCCTTTACTGTAAAATTATTTTTTTCTATAAGCTTTCCGTATGAAAAACACTTTACACATAGCTAGCTAGCGTGCTAACCTTGTTATAAGATTTTTAAGACACACACGATTTATATCAGTCATACATAATCTATACGCAATAGAAATCTATTAACATGATCGACATCAAATATTATTGTAATGTAATATTAATATTAGTGTAGGTCTGCAGGTCATATTATCTTTTTAATCATCAGGTCCTATTATAATATCCTTGTATTTTTATGTTTAATTAATTAAGATAATTATTTCTATGAATTTAATTTTGTATTTATGGTGAAATGATTATGATTATGAATTAAGAACACATGTGATCATTACACGTACACAAATTGTATACAATAGGTTTGCCAACAAAAAAGTTATTCCAAACAAAACCATTTTCATCATTGTCAGAAAAGCTTGTTTAAGCTGTCCTGCTTTTCTTTACTGTCGATGAAGATATCTTCGAAGTTTGTTTTCGTTTTATCCCCCTAGCCGAGATATCAATTTTCGGAGTAGAACACATAAGAGGTTCTATACTATTTTGTGAATCAACTTTCGAATTAACTGATAATTCTGAGGCAACATGACTCAATGAAGCGGGATAACAAGTGGACGTATTTTCACTAATATATTTGGATACGTCAGTAGAACGTAGGACACTTCGTTTCTTTCTCATGATATCTGGTTTTGGTACAGAGTCACCATCAGATTTATGTTCACTTGCATCTGAAACAAAGTTATCATTGATTAAAATACAGAGCATTCGAAAACATTACTATATAATAATTTATTGATTAACTTCTTGATAATAATGATTTAAAAATATCTACTGGGGTTTGCCTAATTTTATAACCTGACTTTACTGTATTATTAATTGATACTAATACACAGAGGGCGTAAGTCAAAACCAAATGTAGATTGTAGACATACAATTAACGTAAATATTTAGACTATAGCTTTCAAATATGTGTTTTTTTGTACCTTCAGTGCTAGCAAGCTTAGGCAATTAAATAGATGGCGTTCTAGACCTAAAGGGAGAACAAGGTGCTGATATTATTTCGTCCTCACAAAGCTCTTGGTCAATGTCACGTGCATCAGGATTTTTTATACGTGATTTATTCGTTTCTGACGTTTCCTGTTCCACTATCACGCTTAACTCTTCACTTTCGACGCAACCGCTGGCTCCTGAAGACCATTCCGTAAAATTATCAGAATTATATAAACATCGGAGATAATATATCTCTGGACTACTGTGTTTTTCTACTGCATTTAATTCTACTGATTCTTTGTCAATAGTATCAGATTTCGGGGCATCACAAGGGGCCCTCTTCGATCTGCCGATATAATTTCCTTCATTTTTTTCTCTAACTCCTGATAAAACTCTTCTGGGTCATCGTCATCTTTTCTTTTAGGTACCACTTCAATATTTAGCTCTGGTAAATATTCAGTCGAGTCAGTACTGCTGCGTCGCTCTCGCGATTCTGATGAGGGAGATAACCCTGAAAGTAAATGAACAATGATTTAGTTATTATACCTTTTCTTTATTTTTCCGATCGCATTGTAATTACTACATAGTATAAAACAAAGTCGCTTTCTCTGTCCCTATGTCCGCTTTATGTATGTACGCTTAAATCTTTGAAACTACGCAACGGATTTTGATGCGGTTGTTTAATAGATAGAGTGATTCAAGAGAAAGGTGTATATCATATATGTATAATAACATCCATTAAATAGTGGAGAAGTACTGTTATTTTTGAGGTTTCTAATATGATGCCGTAAATAATTACATTTTTTCCGCTTACATTGCAAACGCAGGCTGAACCCTACGAGTTTTATCAAAATAATGTACTAAGTATTGAAAAGGTCTACAGAAAAGTCCGTGATGGTATATTATGTCTTCCCGGATAACCCACAATAACTTTTTTTTGTCATTTACTTTTTACGACAAATAATGGTTAATTTTCGAAGCGATTTTAACCAATACAGCATTAATCCTTAACCAATTAAATACCTTGACTACATTGTTCATTTAATATAGATCTGTATGGCACTTTACACCGTCTGATTTAAGTGAATATTTTCGAAGATATTACAGATTTAAAAATTGCGGGACGTAGCGTTTGCGGCAGTACCGGCCGGCCGCCATTGCACCCGTGCGAAGCCGGGGCGGGTAGCTAGTTTATATATAAAGAATAGTTTATGAGCAAACATAAACTACAAGTATCTTTTGCACATGATATCCCTCATAGAAGTGGACTTCATCACAGGGCCGTAGCTAGTCGAATTTGAGGTAGGGCAGCGGTTCATCATCATTATCTCCAGCAAAATTAGCCATAAGAGGTTAAAAAATACTAATAGCTAAGTACAGGCTTCTATTTTGATAAAATAAATATTGTCTCAACTTACTTGGTTCCTCCTCAAAATATTTTCTTGCCAAATACCACTTCTTTCGCTCCCAGTCTTCATTACTTAAGCGCGACATATTTAATTAATAGAGTTTTGTTTGATTTAATAAGTAAATGAGACACATTTTGTTATAGTGTTTAAAAAAATAATCTTGAAGAGGGTAGACGTGAATTAAAAGAATTCTAATTACGATGATCTGGGATCGGGAGTTGCCATTTGAAAAAAAAAACGAAGAAGAAGAAGAATAATTACTTATATACATTTTCATATTAATAATTTCAGTGCTTATATTTTTCATTTAAAGTTATACGACACCTCTATGTAGGTATGTCAATTATTTAACATCATGAAATGTTACGAATAAAGTAGTTGGGACTTAGTACTAGGTGATTCACAAAAACCGACAACTACGAGTCATATTCTTTAAACTATACCGTATTTTGTTATTCAGTTTATGTATTTAATATAAAAAGCAACACCTCAACAGACTTAATGTAATTTAGAAAAAACGAATTACGTGATCCTTACGAAATATAAAAGGGGCGCGCAGATGTATTTGCTATGTTGTTATTGTCAGGCGTTTATTTGACGAGTTTCTAGTAACACATCGTGGATTATTGCTTATTTTCTTTAAGGATATGAGGGTTTTTATGAAGAAAAATTTGATGTTTTTTTATCTAAATACTGCTTCGGAAATGTAGTGAAACACACTCATTAATAAAAATCAAATTACTGTGTTTTATTCTTACATTGTGAGAATAGTAAATGTACAAAATATTGATTTTAGATTAATTGGATCAATAAATACCGACTAGTAACTCAATCATTAACCTCCTAACTCACCTAAACTTCAAAGAAAAAAGTTATTTCAACTACAATGACCTTAGATTGATCCAGGCTAGATTTAGTAGGGATGACCTAGATGGCAAAGCAACTGCCCTGACGTCGGTCGTAAATTGATTTCAGCGTAACAACTTATGAATATTGAAATTCATAGGTACAACGACGTATAGTTAAGCCGTCCCGACTCAACGAATAGGGTCCATTTGAACGATGTCCCCATTTGCCGGGTCATCAACGAGCAATAATTGAATCGGATGCCCAGTAGACAACGGACAGGGATGAAATACCTTCAGACTTGTTTGCTACGTAGATGGATCACATGCAAAGGACATATTCACATGGGCATTTATATAGGCTAGAGGATTAAGACGTGGAATCCTGTATTGCCGGTATGGCGGAATAGTTTCTGGCTGCTCTTGGAATGGCGGTTTTGCGTCTGCAACATCTTAGATGTCAATTCTATTCTAATTGCTTTCTGTGATTGGCTTTGGTAATGTTTCAATAATACGTTTTAAGGTTGTTATTGCTAATTTTGATGACTTATTTTACTAGTGCATAAACTTTTACGTAAGTTCCTGCTAAGAATTGTAAAGCATATCAATTTACTTGGTGGTATAGTGTATATCATATACAACACGGCATCAAAATATTAATTATTTATCTGGCATATAATATTGAGTTGACTCTTTTAACGTTATGGGAATCGCTTTGTAAAAAGGGGTGTGTTATGAAATGGTATAACTGTCACTTCGTCGCAAACTATTAACGGTTGATGATAGATTTTGGTAGTAATAGATTCGCTTTGAATATCACAGCGAATGATTCATAGCATTTATATACGACTGGATTGGACAACTCCATTAAGGCTACACGATACAATCAATGTGATTTGGCATTATGCTTTACATTATAATTATAATGGATCAGTAATGTATTGATTTTAGTACCACGTTTTTATTTCAAAAGGAATGTTATTTACAGTTAAATGAAATGAAATGAAATGAAATGATTTATTTGTATGACAATTAATATTACAATTGGCATACAAATATTTTAATTTTCTAAATTTAAACTACCTAATTCACGTAAGTTATTATTTAAACAATATATTATTTACATTAGTTCATTTTACATTATAAATTATAATATATATAATGTAAAATGAACTTTTATACATACTCACACTTTAGGTTAAACGTATTTTCAATCATTAATTATCTTGCAATTATCTGTTAGTACTTAGTAGCTACTATGTCATATTTATGAACGTATTTCTGTTTGTACGAAGTTTGTGAGCGAAAAATATTTGTTAATTCGGCATTTTTATTGTCATCAATATTGTAATATAGGTTAACCTCATGATGCTGTACATCATTAAATAACATATAAATAATTTTATTTCCTTTCATATTCAGAGGCTTAATTATATTTCCCATATTGCGTAAATGATTTTATTCATTCGATAATTTAGTTCGGAATGCGTAAAATGAAGAATTCCCGATATTGCAGCATTCCGATGTGGAGTTCGAATTATAGATATTTCTGGTGAAGTTTTGCTTATATTAATTTAAATATTTCATAATTTGAAAGGGTGTTTGGTGTTAAGAATTATTTCAACACGATAATGTTTGACATTTTGTTACTGTAAAATATAAAATACATATCGACGTCACGATTTCGAAGAAATATAATATTATTGTTAATAGTTAGTACCGTAAATAGTTAAATTGTAATGCTTTTTTTAATTGAAATAGTTAATTGCCCTAAATATATGCAACATTGTAATTAGGTATATAAATAATTTAATTGTATATAAAAAATTATATAAAATTGTGTCTGAAATAAAAATCTATTTATTTATTTATTATTTATTTAAAACAAATCTTATAGAATATAGCTAATAAGTTAACCCTAAAAGCTTATCGAGGGAAATATGTATTTGCGTAGTAGTGTATTTGCGTACATTATTTCCACAAATCTCGAAATAAAATCAGTGTTCTGCTATTTGGATAAAAAGCTATCGAATTTCAATAGTTGTAGAGCACTTGTAGAGCTTCAACTAAACTTAAGTTATGATGAAAAATTTTGTTCTTCAGCCATTGGTTTCCTTTTAAGGATCTCTTTTAAGAATATTTTGTAAGTAAGTGAACATATTTTATAAGCAACAACGAAATATTAAATAATTGTATAAATTTATATGAATAAAAATAACATTATAAGCTTGCTGCTCATCCCGGCTCCGCTTAAGTGGGCCATAATTTGTATGTTTTTAAATTTTTTGTATTTATTATATTAATCTAAACAGATAAACCAAAAATCACGAAAGCTTAGTATGGAATCAGATCGTGCTGTGTGTGAAAATTGTCCTGAAATATTTATTTATTTATTACTAAAATCGATTCAGCCGCTCTTGAGTTGTAAATGGTGTAGCAATACTTTTACAAATATACATACGTACGTCGTACAGTACAGTATTTGTTGTACGTAGCACGCTTGCCTAGTTTTATAGGTAAACTTCATACGTATCGGCTCCTACGTTTGTCCGAACTTTTGCCAACTTTTTGCGAACGCCCCAGTTTCCTTTACAATATCTACGGTTTTATTAACGCAATCGCGTCTAAACGACGGACAATTTTCCCTTTTAAGTTTCAATGGAAACTGTTCTTGCTTTGTGAATAGCAAATTATATCAAATTTGATTACGCATGGGGATAGTTCAAATAAATTATGTAGCTTTTGCTATAATCATAATATATGTAGCTATCTTAGAATCAAATATTAGTTATATTATATTGAGATAATAATATTGGTATTGAGGTCTATCGATGTTAATTTTAGCTCTTACTCTTACTTGCAGCACCTTTTTTTTAAGTGGGGAAATCTTCCAAAGATACCCACGGCCTCCGGGGAAGGAGCCGTGGGTTATGTCGGATTCTTACCGAGTAAAACCCCACTGTGTTCCGTCGAGCCGCTTTAATGATGGGGCCGCGGGTATTGGTTGGAATTCTTCCGCGCCTAAAAACGCCTTATGTGTTTGGCTTATGATGAAATTCTTAGATGGAATACTGTTGTTCCCATTGCCTAAGTCTTTCACGCGTAGTTTATTATTATTTTAATATTTATTTATATAAAGGTTAATCTAGAATGTGTTTTTCAACATCCAGAATCTTTGTGGATAATTAATAGTTGCGCTGTCACTCGCCATTGTTTTAAATAACAGGAGATGACGTAAAATTTATCTTCAGCTCTTTAATAATAATCTTTTTAGGGTTCCGTACCGAAACGGTAAAACGGGACCCTATTACTGAGACTTCGTTATCTGTCTGTCTGTCTCCAGGCTTTCGCACTTGGCCGGTTTTTTATTATGAAATTCTCGTGCCAAAATGTTCGTTACCATACTCCTCCGAAACTCAAGAATGGACCGATTTTCAAGCAATGTTATGTGCCTATTGGGTAGAACAACGTTTGTATTATTATTCTAGTATTTATATATGAAGATGATCTTAAAAATAGACAAAGATTGTTTATTCAAGTCGATAGTTGAATAGCAACGTTTGACCATATTGTACTCGTTTAGTAATGTTCAGTTCAATATATCATGAAGCCAGCTTGTACCGGCGGTTGGACTCGGATAAAACATTAGTTTCTGTTTTACGTGCGGTCTGCTTAGTATTACGTTTGTTTACTTCTGTATGAGGTGCTTTTTAATTTGTTAGTGTAATATTTTGAAGCATTGATTGTCTTGATTGTCTTTTTTGGTGCAGAGGGTGAATAGCCTACAGTAACTATCGGAAAATCACCCCAATTCATGTTATAAGAGGAACATCAAGAGAAAAAGCATAGGTACCTATACGTGAATTTCGGAACACAAATATTACGGTTCAAAATACCTTGGTACTAAATATAGGAATTGTTAGAATAAAGTATTTATTCTAACTATTCATATTTTATTCTAACTATTCATATTACATTTATTCTAACTATTCATATTTTATTCTAACTATTCATATTACATTTATTCTAACTATTCATATTTAGTACCAATTATACTTGGTATAATTGGTACTAAATATGAATAATAAATACTTTATTCTAACAATTCCGATTATTAGATATGTAGATATTATTTGAAAAGGTTTTTCCGTACAATATTTTTTAACTCGAATGAGTCAACTTTTATTCATGGTCGTCCATCAATCATTTGACCGTGGCGTCCAAAAGTTAAGCAAAATAAGTTTATTGGAAGTTCTTAATAATGACTATTCAAGAGAGATTCAGCTAAATTTGAGAATGTCAAGAAATCGACAATATTCCGAATTCTTTAACCAGCTGTACCGCGCGGTTTCACCCGCGGAATAACTCTCGTACAAAATCAAGTACATACCTATTTCTATTGCATCCATCCATCTATACTTACAAACTTTCGCGTTTATAACCATAGAATAACTGCTAATAAAGCATAACTTTTATAATGGTTATTGTAACCTGTTTTTCATAGTAAAATATTGTTCATTCCTATGATTCCGCTGCATCTAGTCTGTTGCTGTTCGTATAAATAATTAGATTGTCGACTCGTCGGCATTGCTAAACGATTTAAGGGAGGAGCGAGGGGCAGTTAATGGGTTTTTCATGAAATCTGTTACTTCCCCTGAGATATAAATTAGAGAGATGACATAAACAGTTAACACCTATAGGTTTTAAGTAGTAAAGTAGGTATATAACTATTATGGTTCAGGTAGTGCAGTGAATTTTTTAATGAATTCTCTATGTGAATACATATTCGGTCTATTTTTCTCCTGGAGAAGTGATTTTTTTCTGTAGTTAAATAATATTGTATATTATGAGTAAAAAATCGTGTAGATCGGTAATGTGTTGGACATTCGAACATCAAAAATGGTACAAAAACGCACACAATATTAGAGCTATTACGCAGTGTCGACCAGTCGCCGGCGGCTTCAAATGGGAGCGTTCACACTGCAAGTAACTGTCGTAGCGACTCTTGTAGGGACCGGATTCTGCACGAATGTACTTAGAATACTGTCACTCGGCTTGGTTTCCTGCCTCTAGTTTCTCTGTTTTGGTCGCCGAGAGACTGAGTCGCCGGTGACTGGTCGACAGTGCGTAATAGCTCTACAGTAAGATGATTCAATTATCGTGAGCGAAAAAGAAACAACTCAAGTCAAATCTTTTAGCCACGTTTCAGCCGCTCCAGCGCTTTTAAACTATACCTATGTACATTTTTCTACTTATAATATCATTGCCTACGTGTTTGTATGAACTTGATGCTGCATTGAATTACACCTAGTTTAGCCTAATTTGCATAACAAATAGAAGAAATTATGCACACCAATTAATATTTTGCATTCCTGTTGTATCTGGTAGGTATTTTTCAACAAAAATATACATTTTATTTTTATTACGGACGAAGGTTCTTTTATCAATAGAGTAGCCATGTTATTGATGAAAGAAACCTCAAAGTGACGATGCTAAATCAACTGGTAGCATTTGCATTAACACTGGGGTACGATTGAGTTCTGTAGCAATTACTACTGGCCATTGCAGCCGAAATTCAATATGATTGACTCAAATCTATGACGAGGGAATTGTGATTAAAGTTCGTAAATGTTACGTGTAAGTGTTATATTATGAGTATGTTTTTAAATACATCAAATAATAAATTAAAAACGCAGCACAAAGACGCATGACTGTAGTACCTATGAGAAGATAATAAAGCTATAAAAAGTTTATACAAATAATATTGTTAGGTACACCAAATACCAAATATTTGTCGAACCATCGATTCTTATAATTATAGAACCTAAATATATAAATAACAGAGATAATGACTTTATTTATAATCCACCTATTTTAGTCACTGTTCAAGCGTTTATTAAATATCGTCATATTTTACAAACATCTTTTATTTACCTTTATTAATTTCATAATAACATCAAAGAATAGGAGCAATTTTTCCTCAAATAGCCTTTCTAGTTAGCTGTCAGATTAAGAACACCCACACACACGTGGGTGCAATTACGAACACACAATATTGAATATACACAGCTACAAACTCGTCAAATACATCATGTAAATGATCTCAATGCAATATGAAGCCCAGCTTTACTAACAAATTAATGCTTTGGACGTCCATTGTCCTAACTGAAGGGTATGTAGGTATTAAACACCTGAAAATAGGGGACGGCACGTGACATGAACACCGTAATGAAGGAAATCAATTTCATTGGACAGAAACGTGCTTATAATAGTGATTGACTGGTGGCGAGGTCACTGTTTTGTTCGGCAAGGGACTGAGAACGATTCACTAATGATGGACGATTTTAAGCTTCATTTGCCGAGCTTCTAGAACGTTCGGGGGCAAAGGTCGCTGATTAATATAGAAAAGTCATAACAATCCTACGCAGTATGGATGTATTGAACTAATAACGCCATTAATACAATTAGTGTTGTAATTAGTGTACAAATTATAATTAATTAAACGTAATTGGCTTACGTTTACCAATATGCATATAATACACTATCTATACTTATACTTATGATTCTCCAATTTGAGATTGATTTTGAAACTGTACGCTAAATCAATAGTCTAAAACTGGTCGCTTAAATACACCCTATATTATTTTATCTTTTAAGATTACTCACAAACAACTTAAATTATGAATAATTTCAAGTTTGCTTTTAATTATTCATAATTTAAGTTGTTTATTTAAGTTGCAGTTTGCTTAAAAAATGGATTTTCCTGAAAAGGGTTCCGAGCGGCAAACATACGTGGTTGCAAAGTGAAATTCTAAAGGTACGTCTCAAAATCTATACAATCAACAATTTTGAAAAGTCCCAGATAAAAACGACATGAACTAACTATAGTGTACCTACTTATTATTTAATAATTATAATAGATCGATATGAATATCTCACAATGGACCGTTCACTGTAGAGATCGTCTCCGATTCTCGTAGCTTTTTTTAACGTACCTACATATAGGTAGAATTTCGGATGTGGGGTAATTTGCGACTACAACTCCAGTGTATCATTTTATTGCTATATTTTAAAATCAATAATGATTTACGCAATAATTTCTCATTATTATATTAACCCCATCATTCGGTCAACAATGTACTATACATTATTTTAGAATAAACTAGGTTTCCGTCCGTGGCTTCGCCCGCTTTGTCTAAAACATAATAAATTATACTAAAACCTTCCTCTTGAATCACTCTATCTATTTAAAAAAAACCGCATCAAAATCCGTTGCGTAGTTTTAAAGATTTATGCATGGACATAGGGACAGAGAAAGCGACTTTGTTTTATACTATGTAGTGATGATTTATAAAGAGTCTTTGAAGTAAATTTCTAAACCTAATATTACAAGATGGAACGTAGGTGATACGTTTCTGCGACGTAGTTAATTCCTTAATAGGCCTTTTGATCTCAGCTCTCTGTTATCCGGCACGGAAAATCTTCTACACATATAGGTTTATTTCATTTATTTTGATTGCTGTTATATTTTGTTTGATATAATATATTATTTAGGGACTAAAAGTTTTATTAGCAACTGGTTCCGGCAAAATATGTGTTGCTATGTATTTTCCTTTGTTAATACGTTTTAAGAGAGACGTTTGATAGACTGGGGTAGAAGCCTTTAAAAATAATGAAAAGATAAAAAAAATCGCAGTCGGATGAAACCCATTAGAAAAGGAGGGGAATATGATGAAAATAAAAGGAAAAATAAATTACGGTCAATCCCAGTTCGGGAAGTGGGAGGAGGGAGCTTTTAAGAGAAAAAAATGGTTTCTCCTGATTTCCGACAAAACTACAAGTCCTATACTTAGAAAAAAGTTCAAAGGCAAAGTTGCAGGTAATTAAAAGTTCTACAACTTTTTTATTCACAATTTTTTCACATAACCTAAAAATTTTGGTGAAAAATTAAAAAAACCAAGTTTTTGGTCTTTTATTTTTATCTACTTCAAAATTTATTTTTTTTCTACGAAATTTGGTGGAAACTTACTTTATTATGTCCCTAATACACTGTAATTTATTTGATTGAAAATATTTATTTTTTCGCCTTATTTTGAATTAATACCAAAAAAACAACCCAATTTTCAATCGAAAAGTCACCCGTCAAAATATCAGCTTTTTTCAAAAACTTGGGGTGCCTTTTTTTATTGAAATCTCTACTTTCATATGGTGTAAAAAAATTAAACACCACTATAGTAAATGTTCTCAGGAAATGCATACAAACAGTGTAATAATGAGCTTTTACTAAATCAGGCACACTTCTTGAACTCTATATATCTTCTCTTGTATCGGCTTTTCGGTAATATTTCAAAAGAAAAATAGTTATCTGTTCTAAGTTTAATATTTTACAGCATATTCAAAAGCAAAATGATGTCGATAAAAACATTTCAGGTAGTTCGAGAAGTGTGCCTGATTTAGTAAAAGCTAATTTTCACACTGTTTGTATGCATTTCCTGAGAACATTTACTATGGTGGTGTTTATTTTTTTTACACCATATAAAAGTAGAGATTTCAATGAATAAAAGGCACCCCAAGTTTTTGAAAAAAGCTGATATTTTGACGGGTGACTTTTCGATTGAAAATTAGGTTGTTTTTTTGGTATTAATTCAAAATAAGGCGAAAAAATAAATATTTTCAATCAAATAAATTACAGTGTATTTGGGACATAATAAAGTAAGTTTCCACCAAATTTCGTAGAAAAAAAATAAATTTTGAAGTAGTTAAAAATAAAAGACCAAAAACTTGGTTTTTTGAATTTTTCACCTAAATTTTGAGGTTATGTGAAAAAATTGTGAATAAAAAAGTTGTAGAACTTTTAATTACCTACAACTTTGTCTTTGAACTTTTTTCTATAGGACTTGTAGTTTTGTCGGAAATCGAGAGAAACCATTTTTTTCTCATAAAAGCTCCCCCCTCCCGCTTCCCGAACTCGGATTGACCGTAATTTATTCTTCCTTACATTTTTATCATATTCCCCTCCTTCTCTAATGGGTTTCATCCGACTGCGATTTTTTTTTGTTTCAAAAATTATCTACTCTAGTCTATGAATGTCAATCTTATATTAAAAATAACACTGCAAATTCAGCTACTTTTAAGACAATGTTGAATATATTATTCTTTAATATCTATGTACATAAAACGTTATACCAGTTCCAGTTCATGACCATTAGTAAGCTGAAGAGCTTGTGAGTTTGGTTGAACGGGCTAATCTCAGAAAAAGGTACCTACTAATGGTTCAAACTTTCAAGAAAAGAGCGTACACCTACCTTAAAGGCCGGCAACACACTCGCCATACCCCTGGTATTGTGGGTGCAAGTGGGCGACGATGATCATTTACCATCAGATGACTCGTCTGCTCGTTTGCCTGCTCCTCACTTAAAAAAAAAAAAAAAAAAAACTTAAAATTGTTACATTGTGACTTTACCTTCTCGAAGAAGACTATGGGTATATAACATCATGCAACTACATCATGTACCAATGGTTAATTGTACGAGTGGGCAATGAAAAATATTACAAAACCAAGAAATATTTCATTTTAGATAAAATACGAAGTTGCGTTGACCAGCTAGATTAAATAATATATTTCCAATATTTCACAATAACTGAGAGAGCTCTGCATTTTCAAGGAAATATTTTAATCTAACATGTGATCGAGATTCAGATGTGCTTTAAAAAGCATCCGTCTTGCGGTATTCGTATCATATTTCTTAGTAATAACTAGCTGACTTGGAAAAGTCCTATACCGGTATAATCTAATCAGGTAGGGATGTTATGTTGTTATGAAATATTCTGTTCAATCAATTTTTCGATCTACAAACATTGTGTTAGGAAAATTCTATATGTTATTACTAGCGGTCCGCCACGGCTTCGCCCGTGGTACCTACATGTTTAAACTATCCTATCTCTCAAGTTGGATCGAACTGCACATGGTGTGCGAATTTTATTATAATCGGTTAAGTGGTTTAGGAGTCCATTGAGGACAAACATTGTGACACGAGATTTATATATATTAAGATTTAAGATGTTGATTAAAATACTACTGGATGTACTAGCAGACGTTGTTCAGCTCTATTGTCCGCTTTTCATGTTTTCTTTCCATAAGAACCTTTCTTTCGCGTTAACAGAAACGTTAATAAATATTGCCGAATTGGTCGAGCCACTCTCGAGTTGGCTATTCATTATATTATAAAGATTTAGAGCGTACTAGCGGTCCGCCCCGGCTTCGCCCGTAGTACATATTTCGCAATAAAAAGTGGCCTATGTCCTTTCTCGGGTATCAAAATATCTCTATACCAAATTTCATGCAAATTGGTTCAGTAGTTAAGGCGTGATTGAGTAACAGACAGACAGACAGAGTTACTTTCGCATTTATAATATTAGTATGGATAAGATGCGTTTTACGATGAAGATTATGACACCAAAATACAAAGATCTTTAACTCAAAATTGAAACTTACTATGAATATTCACAAACTTTCAATAGTGGCATGAAACAGATGCAATGTTAGATATTTACCCGCATATGTTTTGCGGCTTCCCAACGGTTCAACAAACATCCCAATTCTTTGTCGGCTGAGCCTGGCCTATTTCGCATTTTGTGAGTATTTCGCCACGCACGACCTATTATAACTTTTGACACAAATGCAGTGGAAGTCTATTGTCCGCGCGAATTTTAATTAACAATCTCAACTGCAAGTAGTATGTAATTATCTCGAATAAAAACCGTAAATGCAATCTAAATTTTATTTAGATCGCGTTGAATAGACAAAAGAATGCACGCTTTTAGTTTTATAATGTTGCCAGCTTTGTGAATTTGTATTAAAATATTGTGTGCCGCTGACACTGTTGTTATTTATGAGTTCTTTCAGTGTCTTCGTTGGGTTTTTATTAAAAGTTTTAGTGGAATCTTTCGAGTTTAGTACTGCGTGTAATAACGTTTAATATCTTTGACAGGGTGAATTGAATCAACGCCTCAGTGGAGACCATAATGTGTTATATTTTGTAAGATATACTGGAGTCACATATTTTGAGATAACTTTCAAGTACCTATGTTCTTCGGAAAACATGTATTGTAAGAGTGAAAGGTTTTGTTTTATGGTAAAGTGGTTTGATGTGATCTCCCTATGTAGTAAAGTAAAAGTAAAGTGAAGTCCCATGTCCCCAAGTGGGGTAAGGGGCATCTGCCTCTTACCATCTGCATTATACGGCTGTTTCAATGGTCGATTTTCTTTAGGGACAACTTAAGTTAGACAAGGTGATCAGTCTTCCGTGTCCTACCAGACCGAGACCTTTTTTTTTTCTTCGTCTCCACCGGGAATCGAACCCAGGACCCCTTGGTGCTACGCTCACGCGTAAAGGGTGCTTGAGACAAGAGTTCATTATAACTACAATATGATGTTACTACGCAACGAATAAATTAACATTGTCCTCAGTTAATATTCATAAAACATTATATTTAGAGAACCATATAACACTTACAAAGGAACACACGTGTCTATGACTTCAATTATACCCATTCCATTACAATGAAATAATACAAATAATTCAAACTTGTTGGAAAATAAAGAGAAATCCCTTTTGAATTTCGCTAAACTCATAAACTAAGACTTATTTAATACATAGTTCCTTGCGATTACACGCGCACAAAGTATTCGAGAAGCTGAAGAATGCCCGAATAACTTTTATAAGGATCCTTCAAACTAAGTTTGTGGTGATTGCTCTACACTCTGCACAATCGTTGATCTTTATATTTATTTATTTTAGTATATTTTTGTTATAACCGTTTATATAACTGGTTAACGTTAGACTGTAATTGTCAAAAGACCACACTTCAACCGAGGTGACCATGTTCTGGAACTGTCTTCAGATCTTTATTTCTTCTTTCTTCAGATTGAGAAAAACAGCACAATACATAATAAAGAGTACCATAACTATTCAGTTTTCCTTGAAAAATTACTGATTATAAAGCATACCAAATGAATCTTGTTATACATTCAGAAATTAAAGAGTCTTTACGGCACATTGCTCAGATCAATTCGCGCTTAACCACGCTCGCTGTAAACTGTTAAACGTTACTATTTTATGAGATATATAAGGTTAAAGGTATAATTAATCCTTTATTACGTTTAAGATCCGGTATGAATTCGGAATTAATAGTATAATATTCATGTTTCGATTTTACGCCAGTAGATATTATGCATAGAAACTAAGGACTTTTTAACGGATTTGAAAGTGCTTCTTTATGCGCGTTGAAATTAAAATATCAAGGCCGCGTCATGACTATACCGCCACGTCATGGAGTAAGGCGACGATTGTGGTATCTTTAAATCATACCAAAGCAATTTCACTTCTGCCACCTGTGCTCGGAACACGCTTTGTTTTAACCCAACGTTTCGAACACTTAACAGCGAGCGTGGTCACGGAGAGACTAATATTAATTCGAAATTAATAAATATTATCAAAACAAGACACATGTGTCCAATACAAGTGTGTCTTGTAAGATGGACACTGGAGACAACTTTATGGAAAGGGCCGAAGGGAAAAAGAAATGTAGGACGCCCTAAAAAAAGGTGGATAGAAGATATAAAAAATATAGCAGGAAACGAATGGAGAAAAAAGGCAATGGACAGAGAAACCTGGAAAAAGCTGGAGGAGGCCTATACCCGAGAAGGGGTTCCGATCAATGATAGTGAAAGATAAGCAAGCTATGATAGAATGTAACATTAAACATGAAAAAAATAGAAAAAAAAAAAAAGAATTAACTAAGTAAGTATTAGAAATTAAAATTTAAGTTAAAAAAATAGTGTACTTTTTATATATTATGTAAAATAGCTTTAAGAATGTAAACTACTTGTGTCAAAACTTTTAATTGTGGATTGGAAATAAACGGGCTTTTTATTTATTTTATTTATTTATTTATCAAAACAAGAATTCACTGAGAGTGTAACCGAGCTATAATAAGGATGTTCTTGTGAGCATTGTGCAGAAATGATTTGGGGTTTAGTAACAAGTCGTGACTTTTGATTTGAAAAGTGATGGGTCTTCCACAATTAAAGCGCTCCCGTAATTAAAAATCGCAAGTTATCCCTGTTTTTAGAGCTATTGTTGTTGACAGGCAATTTAATTCGTTAATTGGTCCCCTTCTATATGCCTTCTCCTTATAATCTTAAAGGACAAGCAAAGGATGAATGTTTTTAATTTAATTATTTCAGTCTAATGGAATTTATATGAAATCAAAGTACTCGTTTTTATTACAGAGTAAAGCTCAACGTTTAATAATTATTTTACAATGAAAAACACCAGTTTCAAAACAGTAAATAATAGTGTTTGTTAATCCTGAATCACAATAAGTATTAATCTATTCTGTTTACCTATTTTAAACTATTAATAGGAAATCTTTCCCTGTCTCTAGAAAGTATTAAATAATAAATACTATAATGTAAATGTGGTGTGCCACAGATGCAAAAGCTCTTCAGTTTTCCCGATTTACTGGGATAAGGATTAGTCGATGGTGGGTTATGGGATAATGCGACTATTTTACAATGTTCGTGTGAAAAGAATAGCGATGGAAGCAATATTGAAACATGAAGAGTACATATTTTGTTACCTACTAGATTTCCGCCTGCGGCTTCGCCCGCGTTTTCAAAGGAAAACCCACATAGTTCCCGTTCCCGTGGGATTTCCGGGATAAAACCCATCCTAAGTTAAAATCTATATGTGTGCTAAATTTCATTGTAATCGGTTCAGTAGTATTCGCGTGAAAGAGTAACAAACAAGCACACTCACAAACTTACGCATTAATAATGTAAGTAGGATTTCGACTATAATGTAATTATTTTTAAATTATGTTAACAATCTTATACAAGTTCGAATTATTGTTACGCAAAGTTCGTTCCTGCCCCCCTAGACAAGTGGCTTTCTATTAGCGTAAAGTTCAATAGAATAGATTATGAATGTATGAGATTGACGTTTGATTACGACGACGACGACGATTGATTACGTCAATCTCATACATTCATAATCTATTCTATTGAACTTTACGCTAATAGAAAGCCACTTGTCTAGGGGGGCTGAACTTATCCGAAGCGACTGGACTTTTGTTTGCACATTGCGTAGATCTCAGAATCGCATTGCTGATGAAATATATTTTTTTGATATTGATCATGTAAATCTATCAAAAACCACGATAGCTATGTTTGAAAAGGTAGGTTTTAATTGTCTTGATAACATGAATGAAACAATAAAGTAACAGACAATCTTAAATAACAAATACTTAAGACGTAATAAGTAGACGATTTTTAACGTACTTTTTCTCACATTTATTTTATTTTTTATTTTACTTTAATAAGATTGTTACCTATCGTTATTTTAATTGTTTACTTGTTTATCGTTATTTTAACAGTTTTATTTGTTTGAAATTGCTTGTTATCTGTGTTTACATTATTAATTTAAATTTTATATTGTGGAGTCAAATAAATGTTTCTTTCTTTCTTTCTTTCTTTCTTTCTTAATAGGGAATATATAAATCACCAACCATTTTTATACAGGTTTTAATATCTTTATCTATTAAATTTATATAAACTTCTGAAACCACTCTTCAAAACTAGAAATCTATATTTTAATATAATTATAAAATACATTTCAAATAACAAGCACATATCAAATACATCTGTACTCTCTTCCTAGCTTCTCCAATAAAATAAATAAAACAAAGGCAGATTTCAGCTGCAGTCGTTCGAAAGACATATTTTTATTCAAGAACTCGAGATTTCCGTGAGTAAAGGATCCTACGTATCATTTATCGTAAACTATATGCAAGTCAGATTTGTTTACGATGCTTGCAGGCGATTTATAATATCTATTCTGTATAATTTTGGTGATATTGTATCGAAATTGTGCTACAAAATTATATTCAAATACCTAATCTATACTAATATTATAAAGCTGAAGAGTTTGTTTGTTTGTTTGATTGTTTGTTTGTTTGTTTGTTTGTTTGAACGCGCTAATCTCGGGAACTACTGGTCCGATTTAAAAAATTCATTCGGTGTTAGAAAGCTCATTTATCGAAGAAGGTTATAGGCTATATATCATCACGCTACGACCAACAGGAGCGGAGCCACGGGGGTGAAACCGCGGGGAGCAGCTAGTTTGAAATATTTTCTCTTATTTTAATTCAAATCAACTCAAATGCTACGGTTGTTTTTTTACATCTTCATCTAATCATGTTATCGTCTTAATTTATAGCCCTTGGTACAATTTAAGAATATATTTTAATGATTTTTAAGTGGTTAGATTTTTCTGCACTTGTATTAAGATAATAACTGAAAAAATGTTATAAAGAAAAACAACCCCGGCGAATCTAACGATGAGGAGCATATAATTATGGAGCTAAAAGTATATTTTATATAGAGATAGCACACTCAACAATGTTTCAAATAACTTAATATACCGCAAATTAAATCAGTGAAAAAGTTTTTAATTTCCAAACCATAACACGAGCCGTTATTTTTGTTAGATCCTCTCTAAATTAAACCCACGAAATAAAAGCCAGGGCTGTAACTTTGTCTCGATTTGTTCAAATGTGGGTTTGAGATCTAGTTATTCATCATCTTCCTTTAATCTCTGTATATATTAAATTCTAGTGTCACAATGTTCGTTACCATACTCCTCCAAAACTGCTGGACCGATTCTCATAAAATGTTGTATGCCTATGGGGTAGACCCGAGAATCGGCTAACATCTGTTTTTCATGTGACAAGAGTACGGCAGAACAACGATTGCCTAGACAGCTAGCATAGTATATATAGGTATACTATGCAGCTAGTATACGATAAATCTACTTATAAATTAACTATTTTATACGGTTTGCTTCATTGTATAGTATCTCTTATATATAAAAATGAATCGCAAAATGTGTTGGTAAGCGCATAACTCGAGAACGGCTGAACCGATTTCGATAATTCTTTTTTTATTATATTCCTTGAAGTACGAGGATGGTTCTTATGTAGAGAAAACGTAAACATGTACCACGGGCGAAGCCGGGGCGGACCGCTAGTTACTTATAAATTTTGAAGCTTAATGTATGAAAATCAGCAGGTGTTGACGTTTTACATAGAGAATAGTACCTACGTCACTCATATAGGAAAAGGGCACCTAAAAATGAATGAACCTATTTATAGTGTGATATATCGTAAGTTCAATTGATTTAGGTACCTACTGTTCAAATATTCGACAAGGATCACAGACCCTATTCGGCGTACAACTAATGCGCAAAATTTTGTATAAGTCTACTTAAATAATACTAGCGGTCCGCCCCGGCTTCGCCCGTGCTACATAATATTTCGCAATAAAAGGTAGCCTATGTTCTTTCTCAGGGTCTTAAGATTATCTGTGCCAAATCATAATCGGTCCAGTAGTTTAGGCGTGAAAACCATACATACATAATTACAAACCTTTCCTCTTTATAATATTAGTATAGATATATATATAATCCTAAGAGGCCTTCTAATGTCACACCATATAAAGTAAATCAGTATGCAATATCCATAATAAATACACATCACAATAACTCTCCAACTATTCCTATACCGCATATTTTAATATAAAATTTGTCCTATAGGAAAGCCGATGAAATATGATTTTCCAGTCCGCTAGCCTTCAAGAGATCTTATTATTACACCGTGCACTTTATATACGAATATGTATGTATGTAAAATACTTCGCCGGCGGTACAAAAATTGAAGAACTCGCTTGTTGATTGTGAATTGAATTTTGATATGCATTCGGAAAGTTGAAGACTCTGAACTCGAACATTTCTTTGTGAAATTCTAATAATCCGATGCGATACAGAAGTTTGCTTGTTTGAATGATGTTTACTTACATGCTTTGGATTCGATATGATGAAGTTGGATTGGATTGGAAGAACGCTACAGTTATATAAAATTTTATGAATTTATTTTGTTCGATATTTTTCTTAAAATTCATGTTAGTGGAAGAGTTTACAATTAATTCTAGTTTTGGAGGCTTAGATTGGCGTGTGTCGATATAACGATTCATCCTAAACTATTAACAACCTTATGTCGACCAAATATATGTCCGAAACGAAAAGTCATGGTTGCCTAGACACAAGGCGTTTAAATCTCTCCAAAAGAAAATTATTATTTATAAATTATAATATTATGTACTATATTAAAGTAGTATCTTAAACGCGATGTACCTATGTATGAAACATTTGATAACACGACTGGAATAATTTATGATATTCACCAACCCACAAGGCACGTTTCTTTATTAATAGGTACACTCATCTCATAAAAAGGCTTGTAGCGTAAAGGGCAGAGGTTAAAATCAAAACATATTACGAGGAACACGGCGCGGCGTAAATTACCTATTCATACATGATACAGCACGAGCAAATGCAAAGTACGAGTAATAGGAAGTCAGAAAGTTTATACGGCCATTAAGTTTGTGTCACTTCGCAAAGAGCTTAAACTAACAGACTCAATGTAGGACTTAATTACTGCGAAGAGGCCCGGGATAGTTGACCAATTCCAAGAGTAAAAGTGGGCTACGGCAGAAATCCTTTAACCCAACATTGTTTAAATCAAATGTTTGTGACTAAATCTGAGTTGGAATAGATTCTTTGTTGCTACGGATTTATTTTTATTATACTGCTATTTTATAAGATAAATATTATAGTACAATATAATATTTTTATTTTTAAAAATTTTCAGAGTCAAATTATTGTGCACAGAGGGATAAAAATGTTATGTCATCAAGTACTCATTCTTATTCATGTGGATACACATTTGAAGATGAAGCCTCTTAAAATGCTATGGGGATTATATGAAAGACCATTCCTTCGAATTTTCTGAAGTGTTTCCATAGTTTCCTATTCTTATACATCCTTCGCTTCAAAGACCTCTCTATAAAACATACCCGTATAAGCCTTGAATAATTGGGTAACCGACGTACCATTTCAAAACATAAGTTGGAGAATATAATATTCCATATGCATTAATATTATTTAGATCAGAGAATTGAAGCAGAGCAAGTTATATTTGCTCGGGCTTAAACTGGAGCAAGCAGGAAGCGTCATGTGACACGGGAAACTTCCCTGGACATGTACATGCAACAGTTTCTTGCTCCGTTTTGTTTGGAAACTTTAGCAATAAGCATCTTGGGTGTGCTCGAAAAGATATGAGATATAACCGAAAGCGGTCTCGTATTTCTTTGTGAACAACGCTGATTGCGTTCCAATGTGTGTAAGGTAAATTGGAGCATAATTGGCATGATATTTATTCCAATCTTAATTGTAATCTCAATAGTAGAAATCTCAATAGTAGACGCACAGCCTTCAGCAGAGAAACCGATAATATTATTTGAAAATATCTTCCATCTTGCGTAAGCTGGCCTGGAATTGGAAGTCAACATATACAAAAAAATATACGGATTATGGTGTCATTTTCAATCATAAGCAATCAAATTCTAATGGTTTTGAATGATCAAACATTCGAACGAACGAGTTATACTGATAAGCCCTTGCCTATCATTATAATTGAGGGTGCTTCCATGACTACTAAACACTGAGTCTGAGTATTACGTCAACATGTAAATAACGAATCGTACTTTCCAATTGCAAGTGCAAATTGTACAACATAGAGTTCAACTCCCGCTAGAATTGAATCTACACGTAAATGACCAAGAGTCTGCGGAGAATAAAATAAATAACAAAAATAATACCAAAAAGATTTCATAATAATGCAAGGAACATGCCAATAGGTTCCCAGATGATCTACATACGGTTTACAGAACTATAACTTGCTAAGTGCACCAGTTAGCACACATAAATGTGTGTGAATTAACTAAACTTGTCCCCCTTAATAGAACGTTAGCATTTAAATGAACACCTCAAAGCTATTGCTATGTTCTAATTGATGCCTAATTAGTGTAGCGAATTGGATGATTGCCAAGTTCTTGTAGTTGGCGTACGATCTTGAGAAATTTTGTGACTACTTTTGCCACCGTTGCTCTTTATAAATATAGATGTGGCTGTGTTTATTGCGAAATCACAGAAGTTTGGCTATTACGTGGCTTGCTATCTTCAATTGTTGTATTTTATTCGAATAAAAGTAAATTGTCTCTGTTGCCCGTGGAATTGTTTTCTTTCCTGATTTCTAGACATATTTAGTTGCGAAAATGTAGGACACTAGTTTAAATTATTTAGATTGCAGATGGAGAAAGCATTTTGAAATAAGTTTGCTAGATTTAGAAAGTAAAATGTGTAGGTTATTTAAGTATGTAATAAGTAGATTCTTCTTTGTCTAGAATAAATAACATTTAATTATACCCAGATAAAAACGCGACTGAAAATTATTTTTTACTTAATAACAGCATCATTTTATTAATAAAACACAATTTATTGAAAAACAATTTCACCTCAATTGAGCCGAAATTTTATGAAAATATAATAAAACCATTCAGAAAATGACAGCGAAATTTTATTTCCCGTTTAAATAATTCTAGCTTAAACAGATTTCTCGTTAACCTCCACATAATGGTTTCGTCCCAGGGCACAACGAACTGGGACATATTGACACATTGTATTGAAACAGAGTAATCTAAAAGTATTTCATTACAACAGAACCTTGGGGCATTGTTTCAAATGTTCATAGCGATAATATTCTTATATAAGAATCTTATTTCCCACGGGGAGAGAATTGAAAACAACTTGTTCGAGCGACGTGTGCGGCATTTTTTCGTCTTTAAGAATCAATCCGTGAGATTTCGTTATAGACACTTTTCCTTTGGGATAAAAGTTTTCATATCGGAGCGGGAAACGCTAAATTGTGTTGAGGCAAATATCCTCCGATAGGTCTAACTAGAAAGGGTGGATCTTGAATAACAATAGTGTGTTTGGAGAAAATATAATTTGGGGAAAAGCGGTACAAATACTAGTGAGGTTTTATGTAAACGAAATATAAATCAATCATACAAAAAAAAAACTAGACTTAAAAATAATTGGTTTTTATCTTCATTGGGTAGCAACTAACAGTTTAGTCGCGTAGTAACCAAAAAATCAGCTAATTAAAATAGTCGGTCTTACATAAATAACAGAATGGCACTTATTTCTCAAGAGGAGTGATGATGATTTTACAATTACGAATCTCATCTTGATTGCTCTTAAAATATCAATTGGCTGACTAGCGTTCTTGTTACCATTCATGGACACGTGGTCGTTATTTAATTTACCTCTTCAAAGAATACAAGTTACCCAAATGGGCGAATTTATTTTAACCCCTGTATATGTTTGTTCATTGAAACCACTATTTATCGTTTCAATACATAGCCTAGTACAATTTTTTGAACTCTTTCATAAAAGACTATTCGTTAGAATGCAATGAGGACAATCTTTATGGTATATAGGTAGATAGTATAATATTCGTCGTAGGCAATGGTAAATGTGTTTGTCTTTTCTTTACATTATCATCAATCATTTTCATTTCATTCTTATATATAAAAATGAATCGCAAAATGTGTTGGTAAGCGCATAACTCGAGAACGGCTGAACCGATTTCGATAATTCTTTTTTCATTATATTCCTTGAAGTACGAGGATGGTTTTTATGTAGAGAAAACGTAAATATGTACCACGGGCGAAGCCGGGGCGGACCGCTAGTTAATCATAAGTAAATTATATCTATGTATACTTAATTGTATATAGACGAATACTAGCATTCCGCCCGCGCCTTCGCCTTAAAAAAACCCGCATAGTTGCCGATCCCGTTGGATTACCGGGATAAAACCTATCCTATGTGTTAATCCAAGTTACCCTCTATATGTGTGCTAAATTTCATTGCAATCTGTTCCGTAGTATTTGCGTGAAAGAGTAACAAACACACAGGATAGGTATTATAATGTTTAAGAAAGAGACAGGTATTATTGTGCTTGATTTTGTCAACAACATTATGATGATATTTCCTATACAGATACCCCAGTAGAACAGTACCTACATGTTAACACAAATGATAAGCAAGCTAGCCTGGTGACCGCAATTCTTTATGATTGCGTCTCAGACAGATGTTCGCAACTCGCTTACATTCAAACTGAGCAAAATATAGATTCGCTTTACGTGACCGGAGTGCAGATATGGCGGTGGAATTCTGTAAGAGCTGCTGAAATTTATCTAGATGATGTTTTAGTGCTCTTTTTAAGCTATTGCATAGATTTTATTAGACTTTGAGCGCGGCGACCGAATGTAAAAATTACGTAACGAAAAAACCTCACATCCCCCACTCCAACCGGCACAGCGATTCGATGCAATAGCTTTACCGCGGCAGTCCTCGAGTGTCACACGTATTTTTTTTATGTCAGAGCAAGCAAAGGGGAAGGTGGGCCACCTGATGTTAAGTAGTCACCATGAGAAGACATACCCACTAAAACCCAACGGTGGCCTGCGTTCACCTTCGGCGGCAGGGGTTAACAGCCAGTTAATACCCCCACCGCGTACGTGGAGATTGCCGCGACTTGGCGGCTCACCCAAGCCCATAAGGTGGCAATAGACGTCGGTGTCAGCAGATAATGCCGCTCTATTGCCGGGCTATCCGAAGTGGTCACCACCGCCCATAAACACTTGTAACACCAGAAGTGTTACAGGTGTTTTGCCGGCCTTTTATGGACAAGTAAGCTTTTTTCTTGAAGGTACCAATGGCGTAGTTATTCGGGTATTTACATGCAAGAAGTATTTGGTTGTGTCTCTTGATTAATCTCTTTTTTAATTGGTGAAATGTTGCAAAAGATTACCATGGTCCCGGGGAAGTAGCCGTGGGTTATGTTCGAAAGTTACACATAAAACTGCATAACCTAATCCTAATCCATCCATTTACGTAGATTTACGCGTACAAAGAAAGATAACATATTATTTATGGCACTTTAAAGGCGGATTTATACGTGACGGGTAAATACTTCAGACGGGACGTGAGCAGGACGGGCGCGTGATTGCCTCGTTCAAAACGGGAACGTGGTGCAAACGCATACGCACCGTGGCATTGGCATAAGTTTTTCGTCGTCTATTTTCGATAGGTACTTGGATTGGATCAAGGCGTCACTACTTATCTCTCCGGCACGAACGGAGCGACTGTGCATACGTAGCGAAATCACGGGCGGGACGGGGCACGCGCGGGGCGGGACGGAACGGGGACGTGCTAAACATCGTCGCCGACGATATTTTTCCCGTCCACGTTCCCGGCCCGTAGATGTTCCCTTGACATATGCGTTTTTGGATACATTTTGTATGCAACGATGTTTCCAAAACTTCCCGTCACGTCCCGTCCGGATAAAAACCCGTCACGTATGCAGCGGCCTTTAATTTAAAATTTGCCTAAATAAACAAGGAGTATATAATGGACAAATAATTTAAAAAAATCAATACTTTGGTTTATTATTGACTTATTACATCAAGCATACCTTCTTGAAAAAAAAACAATAATTACGCTAAGAGCAGTATCATTCATAAGTAAATACGTTAACGATATCTTTCATCAGCTCCTACGCTAGAAGTGATTGTGTTGATACGACTCATGAAAACTTTGAACTCGGCTTCTTGACGGAATTACGTGCGGTAAAACATTTCACATGATGAACGTGAGTACTTTTAATACACATAAAGATTTTTAATAAGCGATTTATGGAGAAGAGAATAAAGTATGTTCCTAAGATTTGTTTCCTAGTGAAGACTACTTAAATTGTCTTAATCCATAGTTGGAAGATTTATAGAGGACCAGTGGTCCGCCCCGGCTTCGCCTGTGGTACATATTTCGCAATAAAAGGTAGCCGTCCTTTCTCGGGTATCAAAATATCTCCATACCAAACATGCAAATTGGTTCAGTAGTTTAGGCGTGATTGCGTAACAGACAGACAGACAGAGTTACTTTGGCATTTATAATATTAGTATGGATTTGTAGGACAGTTTTAGGGTACAGATGAATAAATTCTAAAAGTGCAGCTACAGAGTTTCTTGTCTGCTCTTCTCTAGAAACTGCTTTCCGAAGTCCGAACCTATGCTAAAGGGTTAATACTAAGCTATGTACCTAAGACGATCCAAAAATGCGTCTAGATTCTTCTATAATTAGCCTTCTGGCTAATTGAATTTTTTTTTCAGTTTAAATGATGAATTTCTCTTCTTATTTAAAGAAGGATCCAGTAAATGCAAATAAGTTTAAAACAACAAATAAAATTATATTTGTCACATTCTCCTTCTCTAACTCTAAGTCATTATAAACATAAAAAAATAGCTATACCTACTGAAACTGCAAATCTAAGCAAAACAGTTTCCAATACATAATATTTTTGTTATTTTCATTTTAATCTGTAGTTTGTTTAGTCTCTGACTACTATTTATAATAGCTTCTAAAATGCTAAAGAACCTGTGTTACTGTAAAATGTAAGAAAACAAGTAACATTTATGCCATTTAGTTTTTAATAAAATTAATTAAAAAGTTAGTCTAAACAAAATAACATTGTTTAGTCTGTGACAACTTTTAAATGAATTTTTAAATGCGATGCCTCTTTTAGTGAATAATAAAAGAAAACAATACTTGATACAAATTTTAACTAGATTACCTATCACTATAACAAAAATAAAATATATTATGTCTACTTAAAGGTCAAATATCGTAGATAATTTAGTATGAACATTGAGGTCCCTTATAAAATAAAGTACGACGACCTTCCTCGTAATAGATATTTTTATTCAAAGAAAAGTCTTTAGGTTAAGAAAGGAGAAAAGTTTGTCCATGTATATTGTAACTCTGGACTATGTTCAGCATATATTACAACTTTTGCTTTAGCGTTGACATTTTTATGTACTTGTCGACATTTTGAAACCGGACAAGTTGTTAAGATAAAAATTCATATAATGCAGTTTATCATATTTTGTGCAATATTTTTCTCGGTTTTTCTTATACAAAATTGGACTAGATGGATGAATGTTCACTATATTACTATATAGCACGAGATTTCAATTCCGAAAATTTCGACAGCACCCGATCCTTCAATTTGTTTTAAAAAATGCATGGCGGTCTTAAATTAACACGGAAATACCATCAGTCCATTTCCGTAGCTCTTATATTCAAGTAATAAGTTTCCCGTCTACATCAAACTCATTATTCATTGTCACTTTCATATGAATGATTCATGAGTAGGTGTGTACTGTCAATGTTTAATTAAATAATTACCAATTTGGTAATTCATATTATGTTAGCTCTAGCGAAATGATTATCGTACTCCAATTCGTACACAATAATGAATGAATGAATGAATGAAAAACACTTTATTGTACACCAGATACAGATACATTTTATAAACTTAACAATAAATTAATAAATGTACAGTAGGCGGCCTTATCGCTGGCAGCGATCTCTACCAGGCAACCCAGAAAAGACGAATAATAATGCAGTCTATGTTCTATTAAAAACTATATTTGCTATGATTCAATTATTTATGATTATAATTATTATACCATCAATTATTATTGTAGCCCACACATCAATAATCCACATTTCTCGACGCGACGACGATTTAAAAATTCACCAAACTTTTACATTCTTTTACTAAGGTTTGCAACAAGCTTGTCGGTTTCTTTTTCCGTTACCAATTATTATTTATCGAAAAATTCTTCGAGGGGTTACTTTTCAATTTTATAGGATACTAGCGGTCCGCCCCGGCTTCGCCCGTGGTACATATGAAAAAAAGATGTTGGCCGATTCTCAGACTTACCCGATATGCACAGAAAATTTCATGAGAATCGGTCCACCCGTTTCGGAGGAGTATTATGCAGACTAACATTGTGACACGAGAATTTTATAATATAAGATTTACGTGGAATTCGTTCGTATACTTTCACACTGAATACAACATCAATATTAATTATTTAAAAACTCTACCAAATACACGTATACGATTATTTTACTATACATAATATACATAAATGTACATAAATTTTCGTCCGCAAATTATTGCATGAAAGATTTTTAAAGTAATCAGCCGTTTATAAATATAGAACACCCAAATACCCACAAGACCATAATAAAATGAATAAATATTAACATTCAAATGATTAAAGTCTCCGAAGCAAATAAAGCATCGGATTTTAAATGTAAATGCTCGAATTCAACTGAACATTAGCTCGAATTTTATATTCATAATTCGCGTAGTAATTTTCTTCCTCGCGCTCGTAGGTACTACGTTATGAAGAAGCAATAAAGGCTTAATTGCATTATCGATTATTATCTAGAATCTAGAATATCACACGTTCTAATTATTACAGATTCTGATTTGCAGATTTTATGTGTTGTTTTCTTTCTATCCTACATATTTACTACGCAGCTCTAATATCTATAACTAGCGGTCCGCCCCGGCTTCGCCCGTGGTACACATTTACGTTTTCTCTACATAAAAACCCTTCTCGTACTTCAAGGTATATAATAAAAAAAGAATTATCGAAATCGGTCCCTCCGTTCACGCGTGATGCCGTGACCAAGGAAAACGGGTTTCATTTTTATTTATTAACTAGCGGTCCGCCCCGGCTTCGCCCGTGGTACATAATATTTACGTTTTTTCTACATAAGAACCATCCTCGTACTTCAAGGCATATAATAAAAAAAGAATTATCGAAATCGGTCCCTCCGTTCACGCGTGATGCCGTGACCAAGGAAAACGGGTTTCATTTTTATTTATTTATTTATTTATAACACTTTATTGCACAAAGCTATTTATACATATAGATAGAGACAGTTTATTTAGTATTGTTGTTGCAATTTAACTCGGAAACTACAGGACCGATGTTAGAAAATCCATTAAAAAGCAAAAAAAATATATGGAACAATATATTAAAATTATGTTACTAAGTACATACTATATTTTATTACTTTTTATCCCGGGTGAAATCGGGTAGCTAGTAGGTATAGTATGTCTAGTTTTCCTAGAAATATATATAATAAAACATTAAAAAATTATAAGTATAGGCTTTTTGTCGCACTAATCCATACTAATATTATAAATGCGAAAGTAATTCTGTCTGTCTGTCTGTTACTCAATCACGCCTGAACTACTGAACCAATTTTTATGAAATTTGGTATATATATTTTGATACCCGAGAAAGGACATAGGATAGATTTTATCCCGGAAATCCTACGGGAACGGGTTTTACTCTGAAAACGCGGGCGAAGCCGCGGGCGGAAAGCTAGTACATAATAGTTTTGTACACAGGACGATAGAAAAACTAATTTATTTAACTTATCGTTACGAAATTTAACAACTATTCTTGATTATAAAGTTACATAGAGAAACTATATTGATGAATCTGCCTCGCCTTGCATTTATTACTTACTAGCAGTCCGCCCCGGCTTCGCCCGTGATACATATTTACGTTTTCTCTACGTAAGAACCATCCTCGTACTTCAAGGAATATAATAAAAAAAGAATTATCGAAATCGGGTCAGCCATTCTCGAGTTATGCGCTTACCAACACATTTTGGGATTCATTTTTATATTATAGAATATAGATGAATGAGAATAATGTATGGCGATTTTAAAATATATATTAAAACTAGCGGTCCGCCCCGGCTTCGCCCGTGGTACATATGAAAAATAGATGTTGGCCGATTCTCAGACTTACCCGATATGCACAGAAAATTTCATGAGAATCGGTCCACCCGTTTCGGAGGAGTATGCAGACTAACATTGTGACACCGGACACGAGAATTTTATATATAAAATATGTGTTACTCGTCAAAAAAGGAAACTACAGTTTTAAATAACTTATCTAAATATATATTTCAATTATGAAGCACCTCTTTTTGACGGAGAACAAGATACCTAAATTATTTTAGTACCTAATGCTTTTCCGAATTATTGTCTTTAATAAAACATGGTGACCACCTACCATATTATACAACTTACAGCAAATTATTCAAAGGATGTAATATAATATTATTATTTATGAATAAAATATATAAAATACAACATTGAAGCTGGTACCGCCATTGATGCACCATTTAAAATGTTCACATTAGTCCACATTAAAAAAGAAGCTGAGAAACACTAGTATTTTGTCAAAGGCAGTTTCGTTTACTGAAAATTTCAAACAAAATTCAAAGCGGACTTTTATATTACAGTCACAAAAACGAAACATCATCGGGATTGCCAGCCAAAGTATTTAATATGTCTCTCATAATGTGGAAACTAATAAACTCTGGACACAACCAAATATTTGGTATTATGACATTTGTACAGAACGTTGCAACATCAAAGGGTCCAACATTAATTAATTTCACCCTTATTTTGCCTGTGGCACATGTCGTGTTGTTGTATAGGTATAGAGAAAATAATCAGTACCTATAATCTGAAATTTGAATTTGGACATGTTGTTTACTCGGTTGCCATTTGCATCGTTTAGATGCATACTTGATTGAAAATTTGGAAATTGCACTCGCGGATTTGATAGCACAATAAATTGTGCAATAATATAAAATTTCATACAGTTCCGGCCAGGTGCTTTGCGCATTGTTTTGGAGAAAAAAAATAAGTTAACAATTTACATAACGAGCTATTAATTTATAATACAAACAGTTCGATTCTATTATAGTGATTGCTTACATACTTGCATCGGATAACTTTTAATAATATTCCACCCTGATAAGTTATCTGTTACTTAGGGCCGATTTTTCAATGCTTGGATAAAACTTATTCGTCGAATAATGTATAAAACTTCCATTTTAAAAACGTATTCTAATTGCCCGTATTTGACAGTTTACGTGACATTTTACTATTATCGTGTAATACTTTATTGGACGGATAAGTTTTATCCAAGCATTAAAAAATCGACCCTTAGTTAATCATTTCCCGTATAAAATTACAACTCAATACACTTCCAAATGACATCAGCTGTTAAAGATTTCGCTGTAATAGTACAGTTCAGAATTTATTCGTCGTTGAAAGTTGTATGCGATTGTAGCATAACATACTTATACATATAATGAGGAGACGGTCCGTTGGATAGCGTCGTAGAAACTTTGATAACGTATGCTGATGTGGATCGCTTTTGCTTTGCTTTCTTAATATTGCTATTCTTTTTATGCTAGTTTAAAGAAGTGTATGTTTAAACATGTTTTTTAGTTTTTCGCATTTTTTATGACGGTCTGTGCTAGATGTAGTGCGTTGGTCTTGTTTTAAACTGTATCTTTTAACTTGTTTTTACATTTTTTAATTGATTTTCATGTCCCTTTTATACGGATACTGTATTATATGTATTTATAAACATGTTTCTTAATTAAAGAAATAAAGCAAAGTGTCGAGATGATATTTCTTTATTAATTTAACTGAAAGTACTTAAGTATGCAAAATCAATGTAGAACTAGTCTAAATAACATCGAGATAGAATGTACTACGTAGTACATTCTATCTCGATGCTAAATAATTATATTGTTTCATATAAAACTTAAGAATATAATATCATTTCGTACGTTTGGTTTGAAAACTGCCTCTCACTGTAATAATCTTAGTCTGAATATTAAATACTTAATATGCGAATATCTAGATATTTCATTTTATGCCAAGTTTCCTGAAAGGCATGCTTTAGGGTTGCCACCTTCAAAATGACAAAAATGTACTTTAAAAATAGTTGCAAAAATTTATTGCATTTGTTTAAACGCACCCAATGGACTCAGAATTAAAGCTTTACTGATGAAATAGTTCTCTTTAACCACGAAAAACATTAATATTTAACTCATATACACACATAATAATTTTACTATATTATAATATATAGTAAAAGAGATTATTATATTACTAGATTTCCGCCCGCGGCTTCGCCCGCGTTTGCAAAGGAAAACCCGCATAGTTCCCGTTCCCGTGGGATTTGCGGGATAAAAACTATCCTACCTATGTGTTAATCCAAGTTACCCTTTATATGTGTCCTAATTTCATTGTAATCGGTTCAGTAGTTTTTACGTGAAAGAGTAACAAACATCCATACATCCATACATCCATACATCCTTACAAACTTTCGCCTTTATAATATATATTAGATAGATTCAGTGCTACGTTTCCCAAACTATATTAATTTAAAGTTTGTAACCCTTAACAGGTAGTCTAGTACACCTAGTTAGAAAATCATGTTTGTTTGTGTCAATGCGCTCACAGAAATTCCATGAAATAGTTTATAGATAAATGTTCCTTGTTTTAGAAGTACTTCCTCAGGTACTTCTGAAGGGATTGTTATTCCAAATTTCACGATGTTTACTATCTCTATCTATCTTCTCAATAAATATAAAATTCTCGTGCCACAGTGTCAGTTACCATACTCCTCCCAAGCGGCTGGACCGATTCTCATGAATTTTTTTTGCCTATTGGGTAGATGAGAATCGGCAAACATCTTTATTTCACACCCCTCAATGATAAGAGTAAGGCTAAAAGTAAAACATTTGCTGGGACAGCTACCATACGTATAAAAATATTGACGACAAAAAAATATGTTGTCTATACTATTATAAAGGCGAAAGTTTGTATGGATGTATGGATGTTTGTTACTCTTTCATGTAAAAACTACTGAACCGATTACAATGAAATTTAGCACACATAATATAGAGGGTAACTTGGATTAACACATAGGATAGGTTTTATCCCGGAAATCCCACGGGAACGGGAACTATGCGGGTTTTCCTTTGAAAACGCGGGCGAAGCCGCGGGCGGAAATCTAGTATTGTCTATATATTTATTGGAATTTGGTGCAAAATTTAGTTTGATAGGTATATGTTTTATTGGACATATGTAGCTGAAATAAAACTGGAAAATCACAATTTTGTTATTGGCAATTCCGTTGCAGTTATTTTAGAGTTTAAACGAAAAAGTGCAATAGTGGCCATGTTAGACATATTGTATCCAATTAGATCGCTGCCAAACCTAGACTGGAATGTGTACTTTTTACTTTGATTCTGGGAAAACAATTGACAATTGAAGTAAGAATGGTGATACTGAATCATAGACCCCAGCCTTCTTTTTTTACTATATATTACATTTTATTTATTTCACGCAAACATTTTATTTAATTAAAAACTGAATTAGACTGAATTGGATCTTAAAATAACTTAACTACGGCCCATATGACCTTAAAACTTATTTATAGAATAATGGAGGATTCAAGATGATATTGATTTTTTTTTCTTTTAATATATACTAGCTGTGCCTTGCGGTTTTACCTGCCTTGCTCTGTTCTTATTGGATATGATATAAATGATATAAAGCGTTAATGGCTGGTTCACACTTTGATTAGTGATTAGCAGTGTTCGGAACCGTTCGAACAGTTTCACTTTTACCGTGGTTTCATAAAACCACACAACATTTTTTCAGTTGCTTGCATTCACAAAAAGACATATTAATACCTACAGACATATTAAAAAAAACAGTTCTTTTTTATACAACTATTAACAAAACGAAGAGAAGAAACAATATGACACCGAATGATGTGGCACAGTTAGCGGTCTTATAACTATATACAGTGACCTCTACGTCTCTATAGGGAAGTCATCATTGGCCTATACGTCTATTTCAGACGGTTTATGGTGCTATGCCTGAGCAATGCTTTTGGTGTCCAAACAATCCGATGCGAGATCGACATACTTTTCCGCAGGTCAGACAGGGGAAGTTTGCTGGAACAGGTTCGTTTTCGGCTTGGTGACGTTTCATCCTTTTGCTTGCGAGTACTCTGAACCACGCTTCGTCACAGAATCTGCAGCCCTCGGAAACAAGTTTGCGCCAATCAGATCGATCATCAGCGAGTTTCTCCCAGTTTTTATAATCAATATTGAAAGAAGCCATGTCGCGTTTTGCACAGTCCTTGAAGCGGAGCAGGGGTCTCCCGATGTCTCTCTTTGCATCGGCGACTGCACCCAGCATAACGCGTCTTGGCAATCGAGAAGGCTCCATCCTGTACACATGCCCTAGCCAACGAAGGCGTCTCTGTTTGAGCATCGTAGTCAGGCTAGGTAGCTGTGCGATTTCAAGAACCTTCTCGTGGGTAATCTTATTTTGCCACGTTATGCCTAAGATCTTGCGTAAGCAGCGCATGTAGAAGGAGTTCAATCGACGCTCTTGTTTTGCATACGACGTCCAGGTTTCAGCCCCATACAAAAGAATGCTCAAGATGGAAGCTTGGAAAACTATCATCTTAGTTTTAATAGTAAGATGTTTGCTTCGCCATACTCTTGTATTAAGCTTCCCAAACATGGTCGCCGCCTTGCCGATACGAATATCGATCTCCGAATTAAGTGAGAGATTGTTCGACACGGTGGACCCGTTATAGGGAAGTAAGGTAAGGTGAAAAAGGGAGATATTATTTTGACAATTACAATTATTATAATTCATGATATACCTTGTAAACATTTACTATACTTGTCCGCCAAATCACGTGAACTGTAACTGTCCTGTACTAGAGAGGACTGAAACTATAAAATACCTCGGTACCACTATCGACCAACTTTTATCTTTAAACCCCATGTAGACACTCTAGTCTCCAGACTGCGAAAATTGATTTATATTTTCAAAAGTCTTACACATGTTGCTGACCGAGAGGTGATAAAAAAAGTATATTTTGCACTTTGTAATTCACTGATAGATTATTGTGTTACATCTTGGGGCGGTTGTGCAAAGTCACACCATAGTTGAAAGAGCTATAATAATATAATAATAACATCAATATCATACATAATATAATAAAAACGATATATATATGTATATATATATCGTTACCCCACGTAAGAGCTCTATAGAATGTGGGGTGTGCTTTCGGTTAGACAAACATTCATACTTCGCACCATTATGAAGCAACATTCAAAGCTGGTATTTGACCCCACTTTACTCAAAATAAGCGCCGTAATAACACAATTTGTTCATCTGCCACTTTTTCATCATCTCATTCACATCATTTCTTTTGCTTTATGGGACCCTTTCTTTATAATAAAATAAATAAGAAATTAAACATTTATCCCTTGAACAATTATTACAACTGCAAAAAGACAGTTTCTACTTTTTTAAATCACTGGATTACCAACAAACCGAAGACCTTCTTAAAGACCTCATTTAAAATTTCTGTGGGCTTATCTTTCTACTGCAAATTAAGAACACTTTATGTAAACTGATATAAATATATAATCAATACACATATGATTAATCACACAAACACATACACATGCGCACACACTTACTCACACACACACACACACACACACATGCGCGCACACACACTAGCATACTAGCACTAATACACTCACATTCATATTTCATACCTTTTAGATTTGGTAGGATTAAAATTATTATTTTTTTCTCTCTACTTTTTGTATTAGTGTTTTTAAGGCAAAGTTGAAAATGCTGATAAAATTTGTAAAACTTTATGCATTTTGTAGGTACGTAAACTTGTGTATTCTCGTATTATATCCGCGAGGGGGGCTGGTGACCTGTACCTCAGACTTCTATGTAGTCTATTTCAGGCACCAGTTTCTCACAACGTTATCTTCTACTGTACATTGTGTAGTATTACTAAGTTTTTGTAACCTTTTAATGTTGTGAGAACCAAATAAAAACCATTTTATTATTTATTATTATTATTTATAATTCCAATTGCTTTACAATTCTATAATTTTAATAAAAAAATTAAAAGAAGAACTTTATAAAACACCAGGTACAAAATACAATACAATCGCAAAAGACAATAACGCGGCAAAGTAACTAACATTCTTCTCCCGTCAAGTCCACGCTGACATTTGTCTCGTATAATCTGTGGTTTTATATAACGTGGCTGCCATTTTATATCCGGTACAATCGTGTGCGTAAATCATTGTGAGAACACGCCCTTGTGTCTTACGAACACGTACGTAACCCTTACCATGAGCACAGATAACATAACACTGCCATGAGTTAGCAATCGAGTCGCGTTCACTTGTATTCGATAGTGAGTAAGCATCGAAAAAGCTGGGTTAGATTGTTACTTAAGACACGGCACTACGTTTCGGTTAAATCCAAGGGAAAGCCTTCAGTTGGCCGATGGATTGTTGGATGACAAATCATTACTAGATAGAACGTGTTTTTAACGCACGTCAAAGCGCTTACCTGCCCCCCTAGACAAGTGGCTTTCTATTAGCGTAACGTTCAATAGAATAGATTATGAATGTATGAGATTGACGTAATCAATCGTCGTCGTCGTCGTAATCAAACGTTAATCTCATACATTCATAATCTATTCTATTGAACTTTACGCTAATAGAAAGCCACTTGTCTAGGGGGCTTATACCACACTATGACGCTGAAACGTATTGTACTATGCTATAGGCTTTGTCAGATAGAACGTTCTTACCGCGTATAATAATATGAGCGCATAGCACAAAACCAGTCGGCACCATAGCAATCTGTAGTTAGGGTAGCGCTATGACGCGCTCGCGAAACGATCGTTCGTGCTGTTTATGTTTGTATGCGACATTCTAACCCTGCAGTATTTTTCGAAAGCATCTGTCAAATATAATGTCAATACAAACTCATGGTACCGATTATCTATAGAAAACGGCTAGGCTATAGCTAATCGATATCGATAAGTTTTCAAAGAGTCGGTTAGAGGCGCTGTAGTATCTTTCTATACAATCTATTTGCAAAGTCGCTAGCGAGTAAGACTGTAAACTCATGGTAGGTGTGCGTTGAGTCCGCGATTGTACTATTTTTGAAAATCCGTACTCATCACGTTTGCGAGTGAAGAAAGGCTTTTGATGTCTTTGATAATAATAATATGATGATCACTATTGCTGTATTCGTGTTTATGTCATGATTAAAGACTTCAAAGTTTAGGGTTTTTTCTAAATAAAAGTGGAACTAGTGAATTGTGTTTTTCTTTAAAAAATCTTTACTTTAAAGTTTTGCATTAACTTTCAAATGTTTTATAAGCCCTAATTTTGGAGACCTAGCCCTAATTTTCGTAATAATAGAGGTATTGCAAAGAAAGAAAAATCTCTTAAAAAATTAAATTTTTAAAATCTTTTAATCAATATTATTTATAGACTTATTTAGGCAATGATGTTTGGATTAAATGTAAAATATTTTGTCCGACTTTTTTAAAATCATTATTACAGAATGGCATTCAGCCATTCATCGACATCATTACGTGTTCCATATAAACACATCATTATACACACACATATACAAACATTTCGCATATTGAAAAATCCATTAATCCCCTGTCTAAATGAAACATTGATTTATTTCATTTCATTTGATGAAAGAGGCGGCATTAACGTCAACCATTCGTTTTGTAATGGAAAACAAGAAATGTACGCCTGTAATGGGCCCTCCACACAATCTAAAGCGTTGGCCCAACAAATGATCGTCGATGTTTGCCGCCATTATGGCGATTACGAATACACATCTACATTGACAGCCGATTATAGACATGGCCCACGCTCTATCGTGATTGCCTCTACTCTCGCCCAATGCTGTCGATTGTGAAGAAGGCCTATAACGTTTTGATACGAATGGAAAATCTTTTAAATTAGTGAATACGTTTTGTGTGCTTTCTCGGTGTTTTCTCTTGTCTGTTGTTTGGTCCTGTCAGTAATGGGTTTGCCTTTTAGTTATTTTGGCACCATTTTATATTCTATATTTTGTTTAATTTGTATTTTAGGGTGTGCAATTTGATGACAAATAATCAAATAAAAGTATTTATACATTTAATTTGAATTAAACGACTGTATACCATATTATTTGGAACTCCTCTTGTGATAATAAAATCATTGGCAACATTATCCTTATGGCTAACTTTTGCATGTACTCAAATATCTAATGACACAATATGTATGAGTGGAGGCAAGCAGGCGGACCACCACAGGAGAGCTGATGAGCTGCAACCCCCGAAATTCTACGCCTTAAAATTGAGAACAAGTTCTTAAACTTTACAAAATAAAATAAAATAGACCGCTCCTGATTGCAACAAACTTGAAATGCATCTGCCCCACAAGGGGATTCGGAACTTCACTTTTAACACCTTTTATTTCAGTTTTTACTTCCACGACGGTCTTGTGTGAATCAATAAAATAAGATTGATCAATTGGATTAGTTTTTCTCTGTCCTACGCTATTTGATAATTATTATTCTTTGAAGTTCATTGTGGCCACTTGCTTTGATATTGCGCTTTTGAATTTTATTGGATAATCTGGGGTTGTTTTTATAGCATTTTCGGTGATACAGTATACCAACTATATCTTGCTCAAATATGAAATAAAAATTATTGCTTCTAATTTTAACTACCTTCAAAAGCCTTAATAATATAAGAGAATAATTAATTACAACAAAATTACAAGTTCAACCAGAATAGCCATGCTTTGTCAAGCACAAGGAACTTTGTTTAATCGATCTACCGAAATTCAAGCATTGTAGAAACAGAAACTATTTTCAATCTGCGGTTACAATGAGATAGGAATTCCGGCGCAAATCAAACATATCACTCGATTAGTGAAGCTCCAGCGTATTGTGTACTTCTACCGAATCAAATTGATTAACCACTACATTGTACAAAGGTTACCTGCAGCTGAAAATCGAATTAGACTATTGGCTCGAACTATGAGCGTGTCTGCGTGACTGAGTCCGTCTGGATAAAGCACGCTCAACTTGCCGGTGTGACTTTACAAACACGCTGTGTTGGTGCAACCTAGACTCTAATTTAGTCTAAACTAGCTTTCCGCCCGCGGCTTCGCCCGCGTTTTCAAAGAAAAACCCGTTCCCGTAGGATTTCCGGGATAAAACCTATCCTATGTCCTTTCTCGGGTATCAAAATATCTCTATACCAAATTTCATGCAAATTGGTTCAGTAGTTAAGGCGTGATTGAGTAACAGACAGACAGACAGACAGACTTACTTTCGCATTTATAATATTAGTATGGATTTAATCGTAAATTTCAAAGACAATGACTAGTTTACATGGCTATCGTTTCTGGAGATGATCGATAAGTGTTAATACAATAAATGATCTAAGATCTTGGGGATAGAGGTGAAAGTCACACTTAACCGTTTATTTTTGAATAGAGGAATGCTTGACAGTATCAAATTAATATATATATATATATATATATATATATATATAGGTAAAATATTGGTAGGTTGGATAGGTGGTTGGATAGGTGGTTGGATAGGTATAATATATATATATATATATATAGATAGGTAAAATATTTTAGTACTGACTGGATGGTGGAGACCTTTCTATCACCATAGAATATATTATTATACTCCTTGCTATTACTACGTGTTTACGTGTGAAATACAACGTTCAGTATAGAATTCTACTTATATTTATGGAAATCTAACATCAATTTTTTGCCCAAATAGATTAATGTTGTTCCAAGGCATGTTCTATAGGAACCGAGGCTTAAAAAGCTGACTGTCGAAAACACATAAAAAATAATGAAAAAGTGACTGTGACTGTGTAAGCTGAAATATATGTTCGCAGGAATACACCTATGTGTCCAAAATTGATAGGCAGATGGCTTTAAACCATGACCACTAAATACACTTTTAATCACGGACTTGCTTCATGAGGTAAGCCGTAAGGCCTAGGCGTCCTGGACGCCTTACCTTATGAAGCAAGTCCTATATAAACTCAACATTCAACTCAAATTTAAGCCTCTCATTTTACCGCTTACCTTCCCTGGAGACATGAAATAGTTCCTAAATCTGTGAACACATCAGCGTGAAAGTATTATCCTTGAATATATATGCGTGTTCGTTATTAAATTTCCTGTTATTGATAGTAGGTACCTACGTATTTTATAGTAGATTTTTTCTGTTTTCATCTTTAGTTACTCAACTTATCAATAATAATACCTAGATTAGTTCTTTGGCATATTATAATATATGTATTATGTAGTTAGATATTAGTTACATAATATTATGTAAAATTGAATTAAGTATAATATTGACATGATTTTAAAAAGCAACTATGGAGTTTATTGCCGTTTCTTCTCCATAGATACTGCTTTCCATATCGGTGGTAATGACGTACTGACGATTGACGATTCGAAAGTGCTTCTATAAGAAATCTTATTGAATAAATAAATGTTTGAGATATAATAAAAAATATCGGTGAATGAGGAGCAATTATGTTTGCTCCTTTTACTATCGCAGTGCGTCGTTTTCTCTTAGGTATTTTTCAGTGTTTTTGAAGTTAAACGTTATTAGGCGCGTTGAGATACGCAATCATTGCTATTGCCATGGCAATACCATCACGTAATGGAGTAAGGCGTTGGTATTTTTAAACCTTGCCAAAGAAGTTTCACTTCTGACACGTGTGCAGAATCGGCACATACGCTTTTTTTAATAAAACGATGTCACAACTATTTTTATTGTATAACATGACTGTATAGGTATTTCATTAAAAGGCGTAGTGAAAGCTCTGGTGCTCATCGGAATTAAGGGGTCAATAAACGCATTATTCTCTAAAAAAATGTTGGGCTGAAATAAAAACATCAACTCACTTTAAATTCACAACACTTCTTTACCCTCTCCCCCCCCCGCGAAAAGAACTAAAAAAGTAAAACATTAATTAGCATCGCCAATACCCTTTAAAATTATTCAACGAAATAGCCAAACATAAAATATTGGCAGTATTAAATCGTAGTTTTATTAAGTTCAGGTGTAAAACTTGGGAACTAAAGAGAATTTGGAGTACTAAAAACCGTACGTCTCTCCGTTTATAGCGAGTCCCAAGAGGGAATGATGGCATTAAATTAAATACTGACGACGCTACTGTTAAAAGACGGTCACTTTATTTTGACAATTAATTTCGAAAGCTCACTGAAAGTTGTGATCTTGGCGTATTTATCCTTTACAAAGCGCTCCTTCCTTTCAATTATACATATAATAAATTATATATATTAATCTATAACATAAAAATGAATCGCAAAATGTGTTGGTAAGCGCATAATTCGAGAACGGCTGAACCGATTTCGATAATTCTTTTTTTATTATATTCCTTGAAGTACGAGGATGGTTTTTATGTAGAGAAAACGTAAATATGTACCACGGGCGAAGCCGGGGCGGACTGCTAGTATTATATATATATGTATATAGTTAAATAGTGACAGGTTTTAAATGCCATTTATTTAAAATTTATTTACACGTTTGTGTCATATATTATTATTCCTTAAAGTACCATATATTCAATTGCCATTATAAGATGTCAAGTTATAAGAAACTAGCTTTCCGCCCGCGGCTTCGCCCGCGTTTTCAGAGAAAAATCCGTTCCCGTAGGATTTCCGGGATAAAACCTATCCTTTCTCGGGTATCAAAATATCTCCATACCAAATTTCATGAAAATTGGTTCAGTAGTTTAGGCGTGATTGAGTAACAGACAGACAGACAGAGTTACTTTCGCATTTATAATATTAGTATGGATAAGGTATGTTTAATTTTTAGGCTTTTTTTTTCAAGATATATAGCAACAATTCCTTTCAAAACTCAATCTGGAAAAAAAATTATTTTAAACCCCAACAATGCTCCACAAACCGTCACATCATACAGTCATCTTTTTCCTTGTAAACAGTCAACAGGAGGTTTAGTGGTAACCCGTGAGTAGGCACATACTTTTTCCGCAATAACATTGCTATTCAACTCACTAGCTAGTAGCTACCTGTGTTTGGAGCATTCCCATTGCTGTTTCTTTAAACATACCTAGTTTTCCCACGTTGTACTTCATTTATTTAAAGAAGAATGAAAGAAAGAAAGAAAAGTTTATTTAACACCACACACATAATAAAAGAAAAAAAAAATACAAACAAAAGCAACAAATAAAATAAAAAATAAAAATAGTGACTTATTCCTAATCAGACTTATTCCTATTTACATAATTTAATATAGTTTAATAGTCATATACAATATATGTACTTTAAATCAACGCTTCAGGCCCCACTGTCTTGATAAAAAGTTTCCACAAGGACAAACCAATAAGTTTTTCTTTTGCTACTAAGTTCAAATCATACAAAGTGAATATAATGTTTGACAAAAACAAAATCTATAAATACAAAATATCAGGAAGAGCACGTTTGTTGGATTCCTCCGATTGTCTTCGTTTGGATAATAATAATAGAAACAAACATAACACATTTGAAAAACTATAAAAAAGTGTACGTGTTTGGAATGTGAGCGAAAAACTAGCGTTACATAATTTGGATCTAACTACTCTTAAATAAATGGACAAACCGTTGAGGCAAAAAGGTCCTGGAATGGAGACCACGTCCTGGGCGACGAAGCGTGGGACGACCACCTACAAGATGGACAGACGACCTGGTCCGAGTGGCAGGGAGCCGCTGGATGCAGGCCGCCAGTGAACAGACGTCGTAGAAACCCTTTGTCCAGCAGTGGACGTCTCTTACATATAACCTGATAGAGAGTGCAAAAACAAATCATCAACATAACACAAAAGAATAAAACGAGTGCTCTATACCTCACGAGGAGATAAACGGAATGACTACAAAAACTGTCACGCTGAATATTTACAAATCCGGTATTAAAAACTTGAATGCCTACCCTTTTCCAACGCTAAACTTGGTTGCATAAGTGGTGGATATAAATCATTTGGCTAAAAGTGGACACAGGTCCGCGCCCATCCGGATAAATTATTGTGGTTTCACAGTTTTATCTGACAATATAATTTCAGTTTAGCCTTAACACTTTGGTAGCAGTGATATCGGACGATTAGTCAATTAGTAGAAATATAAGAGACAAGATTAGGGATAGGTTACGAAAGATATCGAGCATCTTATGTTATTTTTAGGGCTTATTATTACATAGGTAAGCCTTGCTCCGATCTGTCTATCTCATCGTGTGCTTGTTTATATTATGCTTATAATAGCTGTATATTCTTAACTCTTTTACGTACCATTATCACTCTTTATAATTAGGTCTATATCCCGAAAAATATCACAGCTTAAGAAAAAGAATGACAAAAATGAATTGTGTCGTTATTAATTTTCATAACACGGGTAAAGATTTAATTTTGATGAATTTTGATGTTTTGTCGTCGTCAAGAAGTTTCTTCGCACATTAAGTACCTACCTGCAACAGTGACAATAATTATAATTGATCCTTAAAAGCTAAAATTTCGCCTGCTATTAAAAATATAAGTAACTACACCACCACCACCACCCGATTTCCGGGATAAAACCTATCCTATGTGTTAATCCAAGTTACCCTCTATATGTGTGCTAAATTTCATTGTAGTATTTGCGTGTTACAAAGAGTAACAAACATCCTACACATACACATCCATCCTCACAAACTTTCGCATTTATAATATTATTACTTATTAGTAGAATAGAATAAAGACAAGAAAGAAGTGAAGAAATGTAATCCCCATTCCTCATTGTATTAAAATAATGTTCGACGTGGTTTTACGAGCTACAAGACAAGGCTCGTAGTCCGTAGGTTCGTGAGTCACCCCAGGCGGACCGTCTGGCCGCAGTCGCTGCTACATATACCGCCGCGAGCGAGTTAACTAAATCCATAACAATAACAAATCATTATTTCAGATAATTAGAATCACAAAAGTTAATAAGTATATTATTATCTCCTATTATAATAGAAAGAAAGGACGAAATTCATTCTCGTATCACATCACTACATAGTATAAAACAGAGTCGCTTTCTCTGTCCCTATGTCTCGTTGTATGCTTAAATCTTTAAAACTACGCAACAGATTTTGATCCAGTTTTTTATAGATAGAACGACTCAAGATGAAGGTTTTAGTATATAATTTACTAGCGGTCCGCCCCGGCTTCGCCCTTGGTACATATTTTGCAATAAAAGGTAGCCTATTCATTTCATTTCATTTCATTTCATTTCTATGTTCTTTCTCAGAGTCTAAAGATTATCTGTGCCAAATTTCATCAAAATCGGTCCAGTAGTTTATGAGCCTATTCGTTACAATCAAACAAACAAACAAAGTTTTCCTCTTTATAATATTAGTGTAGATTATTAAGTTATAGACAAAGCGGGCGAAGCCGCGGGCGGTAAGATAGTTGTCGTGTGAAGTCCCGTGTCCCCTAGTGGGGTATGGGGCAGATGCATTATTCATACCTATATCTGTTTCACTGATCGATTTTCTTAAGGGACAAGTACGTAATCAGCTTTCTGTGTCCTGCTAGACCGAGACATTTTTTTCTTCGTCTTCACCGGGAATCGAACCCAGGACCCCTCGGTTCTACGCTCCAGCGCTAACCACTATTACCAAGGTGTCGGTATAGTTGTCGAGGAAACTAAAACCAAAATGTATAAGGTAAAAGCATCAGTAGATGACCACTTAAGGAGACAGAATATTCTTTTTAAATGTTTGACTTTAATTATCATATGAATTCAGTAAGTTTCTTTTTTTGGAAACCCTGTGAAATGTGTTTTAACATATAAACAAGCATTTCACCACGTACAATGGTCGAATATACTTAAAAAAAATTAAAAAAGTTCTTATATTAGAAATTTAGTAGTTGACCATCTAAAAACTAGAAGATGACCATATTTTGCATCAGTAAATGACCACTCAGATGCTACAATTTTAATTGGGTTATTTGTTAAATAAGAAGCAAAATAAGATGAAAAGAAAACGTTTTATTTGAAATATAATAATAATTAGGCCTTTTTAAGCCTATAACTAATTTAAATAAAAAAACGACGTGTGGCACTCGGGGACTTGACTAAAAATTGGTTTTTTGTAATAGACCATAGCCATAAATTCGTACCATAAAGTTAGTCAACTACTGAATAAAATCAATCTATTGTTAAAGTAAATAAAATAGTTTATTTTAATTAATTATTATATGCAGTATATTTAAAAGATACAGAACTTAATCAAAAGTTGACCACCATGGTCAATTACTAGAAAATCATAGTCAAACGGTAATTCGGTAATGGACCACCATGGTCAATTACTAGAAAAACACAGACAAACGGAATCAGTATTGGACCACCCCCACATCTCAATTTTGTCAACAAATCTTTAAATTTTAATTACTCTGTCATTTAAATAAACCATAAACGAATAAGAAACGAAAAACACTTACCGTCAACAAGATGACAAAATTCCTAGTATTTAGCTTCAAACTTTTTCAATCTCTACGAATATTATTACAAAAAACGAATTTATTGATTTTATGGTCCGTCACTCAACAAACAACTTGCAACCATTTACTATATTTGACAGATATGGATGCGCAATTTTCGCGCCTATTTGACCAGATAGCAGCTCTAACTACTTATTAACGAATGAGTTTTTAAAATTGCCGCGAATTCTTATTATAACGGTTTATGTGCATTAGCGGTCAACTACAGGTACATGGTCAACTACTAGTGACTTTACCCCTAAGCGTGGCACAGAAAGGGGAACCCCAAACCATAATATATTGCATATATTGAATCAACAAAAGCAAAAGCAAAGTTTCTTCAGAAGTTCCTGTATAATATTTTATTTAACTGAACAATTACTTATAAAAATATTAAAATCATAAACCGAAGCTTACGGGATCAATAATTTCAAGTAAGTGGTTCGGTGCTAAGACTCGCTCAAAGATCATGGAATAACCGATCCATCTAAGTTATAACTTAGGCTATCTATAGAGTAAGCACTTAATACCCTCGATCGATGTATGTGATTGGCTCAACGATCTGGACGTTAACTTTAATTAATATTGATTTTATATTAACCAGGATCAGACTGGAACTGTTCATAATTTGAAAATTTATTTGAGCGGATATTAATGTACGGAATCATTAAATGTATTCACATGCGTTATTTGCGAATGGATATTCGTCAATTCATCAAACAGTAATTAGGAACTAATAATGTTGGGATCGTTTATCTATTTGCATTTAGCGAATTCAACCGTATTACATTTTAATTACCTAGTGTATTTAGTATGTTATCTGTGATTGCAATATAAGTTTTACAATTGATATTCCGTCATAATACCAATTAAGGATTAAAATTTACACATTGAAACTTTTAAAAACTAACATTGAGTGTGTGTAATGTGTATACTATTTTCTATAAAATCAAATAATTAACACTTCACCACCTTCGCCACGCAAATATCACGTCTTCACATCGCTTTCGCCTTGTATATCCGTCCAATAAAGTATGACACGATAATATTATAATATCACGTTAACTGTCAAATACGGGCAATTAGAATACGTTTTTAAAATGGTAGTTTTATACATTATTCGACGAATAAGTGTTAACCAAGGATTGAAAAATCAGCCCTTAGTCCATTTATCGAGGAAGGCTATCTATATGTATAATCACGATACGATCAATAGGACCGGAGAAATGGGGGTAAAACCGCGAGGCACAGCTAGACATCATCTTATTTCTAAACGTACTAGGCATTTCACTATAGAAACAGACCTTACAACTAATTTAAAACAAATCATAACTATCTAATGGACTAATTAACTCCATAGTTATAATCTATTATCGCGGTCCGCCCCGGCTTCACCCGTGGTACATATTTACGTTTTCTCTGCATAAGAACCATCCTCGTACTTCAAGGAATATAATAAAAATAATTTGGAAAATCCAAAAGTGCACGCCTCATAATTTTTTTTTATAAATATTTATTAATTATTATTTTTGTTTATTTAATAACAATTAAACCACATCGAATCAGACCCTGAAAAATGAAAGGGTTCTATTCCTGAGCATACTCAAGCGTAAGAGAAAAAAAAAGACTCGATTAGTAAAGTATTTCGGTCGCTTTCGTGTTAACAAGAAAAAGGATCCGCACATACAGACACACGGACGTCCAAGACAGAACTTTTTTAAACTGTTTTTTAACTAGTTTAAATAACAAAAATGACATCAAAAATATCATGAACGTTAAAAATAGTGTTTTTTCTTAATATGTGTGTGTATGTATTATCTTACAAGTGCAATGTATGATACATAAAGACATTTTAAGTTTGAAAAATCAGATGTTTTGCGCGAAGTGACAGTAGTACCCACCTCAACGCTTCGCTTATGAGGCGTGCAAAAGAATTATCGAAATCGGTTCACGCGTGATGCCGTGACTAAGGAAAACGGGTTTCATTTTTATATTACGTTAGTGTACCTATATAAGGGTCTCATATAGCTGAGACGTGACAGCCCCCCTAGACAAGTGGCTTTCTATTAGCGTAAAGTTCAATAAAATAGATTATGAATGTATGAGATTGACGTTTGATTACGACGACGACGACGATTGATTACGTCAATCCCATACATTCATAATCTATTCTATTCAACTTTACGCTAATAGAAAACCACTTGTCTAGGGGGGCTTTCACTAGAATCCTGTCAAAGGCTGCTACTATTCTAGTAAAGCTGAAGAGTTTGTTTGCTTATCGCAGGAATAAAGTACTAAGAACAAATGGAATAGACTGAAATAAAATAGAACATAATTTATTGTTTTTAATAATCAAGTAAAGGCGAGCGCCCGTTTCGACCGATGGCTTCAAAAAAATATATTGAAAAATGGAAAATAAACTTTTGTGAACAGATAAATGGCAGCGATAGCTTGTGAGGTATATATTTTATTGTTCTAATGACACCGATATTTTACAAAATACAAATGTATGTATATATTTTTGAAGTGAAAACTTCTTTAGCGGCGTTGAGCACTTTTTCTGTAATGGGTATAAAATCTTTAACTCGCGTCAGGACACGTGACCTGATCGAAAAAGCGTAAGACGGATGGATATCAAACATGCTCAACGTTAATAATCAAGTTTTCACTTCTGCCGGCACTCCCGGAGTGCAAACCGTCTTTTTTTTTGTATTTATAAGACATACAATATAGGCGTTCTTCATAGCATACCTTTCCAAATCACTAAAAAACCAACACGTTACAATATTCAAGCAAAACAGTGCTAAAACGATTTAACTTTTTCAAGCGGAGTTTGAAGCTATAAATTAATTTGGCAGCGCTTTTTAAAAGTTTAATTACATCTATTTAGCGCTGAAACTGCTTCAAGGATTACGGGAAGTTTTATAAGTAAACGTCTGCTAACTAGTTGAACACGTGCTCATAAAGCGTGATGTTTGTAACCTAAAGAAGTAAATTAATGTACCACTCTGTGCCAGGAGCGGCATTTATATTTTTTAGTGCAGTTTTTCTTAGATATACAGGGTGTAATCGTTAAGTGTGCACAGGCGATTTTTCCGTAAGTATTACAGATAACAAAAAACTTTTAACTGATATCGAAAGTACTTAACCTAATGAGTAAAATGGCCGTAATAAATTTTTAAAAATAAATCGAGAAATATCAAAAAAATTATCTTTAAACCCTCCCATACATTAAGTATGAAATATGAATATCCCATATAGGGTAACGGCACCAGTGGTCAGCCAGGCACCAGTGATCAGCCTATTGCGTTGTTTATTGGCCATAAATATCGCTGTAATCAAAATAACCAAATCACGCGCACTTAAATAGAAGCTCTGTTTCGTTATTGGTTCATGCATCACGCGATAGGAGCAGCAGGGGGTCAGGGGAGAGAAGTAAACACGTTCGTACAGGTGCTGTCCGCCGACAAGAGCAGAAGTGTCATGTCTGCAATATTTTTTGTTTCACGTGGTGCTCTTTTGAAAGGTGAGAAATAACATATTTTATTATGAAATGTGATTGTGTTTTATAGATAATAACTTTATAGATTACTTAGAGCATTTAATTTTATGAAATTTGATAAAAAATATTGTTTTTTTACTTAAAAATTTGAGGGGCTGACCATTGGATACTGATTTTTTATGAAAGATCCAATGGACAGCCCCTGGGGCTGATTACTGGGATTATTCCTAATTGTTAGAAAACCCAGTGGTCAGCCGCATTTCAAAATATTTTTTTCAAGCGGCTGACCACTGGGTCTCAATCTGTGGTCTCAATGATCCAGTATTCAGCCACGATGTTATTGAAATAATATTTTAAGTATAAATGCGAATGTTTGTGTTTAAATCTATAAGTAATACTTCATGTTAGTTAAGTTTTACCTGAAATAATGGTATTATGTATATTCATATCCAAAAGTTATTATTGTTCCCTTTTTTTCTAGCTAAAAATGCCGCCAAGAGAACAGTATCCTCCAGAGAAATCCTCCGAAAGAGATCCTCCTGTGGTTGATTATATATATTGTGGATTATAGATACATCAATAATATTATAAACTAATATCGGTGATTTTTTTAAAAAGAATTATTGCTGTTTTTATGATAAATAATAAGAAGTTCCTAGAAAATAAGAAGACACAAAGAGATTGTAATAGTATGTTTAAAATAATATTTGTATTATGTGCGATATACATTTTTTTGTGCTAAGTGAATCGTTGCTATAAAAATGTGATTAATATAGTTGATTTTGATATAACATTGTTTATTTTGATCTCATAATTAGTTATACTTACTAAAGGCTGAACACTGGGTTCAACAAGGCTGTTTATTGGTTTTTAGAGGCTGTTCACTGGGACACTGGGCCATTTTTTGTTTAAAATTAATTATATATTTTACTAAGAGAATTATTGTTTTTGATAAACGCTGATTCGAAACTACAATAAACAATAAATCCATACATGTTGTACGTTTTTTTATTCGACGATTGTTGTAGAAATGGCAATTGTCAAAACTTCAAAAAGCTGTTATGAGGCTGACCACTGGTGCCGTTACCCTACATTTAATATGAAAGATTTTAGCTTTCTTTTTCTTTTTTTGGTTTTCTTCTTTAATTACTTCGCAAATTTGAAGTGACATTTTCCACGTTTTTCCGGACATTTTCACGCATTTTCCGGATATTTTCCGGGAATTTTCCGGACATTTCCCAGCATTTTCCAGACATTTTCACGCATTTTCCGGGTATTTTCCAGATATTTACCAGGCATTTACCGGACATTTCCCTGACATAGCCTGTAAATGTCTGGAAAATATCTGGAAAATCCCCGGGAAATGCTCGGAAAATCCCCGGAAAATGCCTGAGAAATTCCCGGAAAATAACCGGAAAGTGCCTGGGAAATGTTTGGAAAATGTCTGGAAAATGTCTGGAAAATATCCGGAAAATGCGTGGAAATTTCCGGGAAAACCGTGGAAAATGTCTGGAAAATTCCTGGAAAATCCCCGGAAAATGCCTGGGAAATTCCCGGAAAATGTCTGGGAAATTCCCGGAAAATAACCGGAAAATGCCAGGGAAATGTCTGGAAAATATCCGGAAAATGCGTGGAAATGTCCGGAAAAAGCGTGGAAAATGCCTGGAAAATCCCTGGAATATGCTTGGGTAATGCCTGGAAAATATCCGGAAAATGCGTGAAAATGTCCGAAAAAAGCGTGGAAAATTCCCGGAAAATGCTCGGAAAATCCCCGGAAAATATCTGGAAAATGCGTGAAAATGTCCGGAAAAAGCGTGGAAAATGCCATTTCAAATTTGCGAAGTAATTAAAGCAGAAAACCAAAAAAGAAAAAGAAAGCTAAAATCTTTCATATTAAATGTATGGGAGGGTTTCAAGATAATATTTTTGATATTTCTCGATTTATTTTTAAAAATTTATTACGGCCATTTTACTCATTATGTTAAGTACTTTCGATATCAGTTTAAAGTTTTTTGTTATCTGTAATACTTACGGAAAAATCGCCTGTGCACACTTAACGATTACACCCTGTATAGTGGACTGACTTTTGGCTTTACTCGAAAGTAACTCTAAACGGATTAAATTTGAAATAATTACGATGCTGTAAATTTTTAGATATAATGTTTAAGTAGATACCACTATTAAAAAAATGTTATGTTATTGACATAAAATATGTTTTAAACCCATTTTATTGTCAAAACAATGTCATTTTATTGATACACACAATATGCCGAATAACTGTTAACATTTTTTACTGAATTTCGCGTATTTCGGTTACATCATTATGTTTATTTTATTGAATTTAAAATATTTACAGCTCTGCTTTCATGCACCTTGTTTTCAATAATCCTGTGGGTATTGTTTACAATTTGACACTACAACAAATTAAAACGCAGGTCAGTAAACTCTGTTTAAAAAAAACAAATCATTTAATAATTTTGACAATATAATCTTCTCTCATAATATTCTCTATATATATATTAAGTACCCATGGACGTATAAAAAAAGACGGACGCCGTATTACGAACAAACAACGTGAAGCCACCATAGTAAGCTAGCGATCGTGAAAAGACAATAAACACGCACACACTCTCACCATAGTAAGCTAGTCGGCCGCCATTACGTCGTGAACTACCGACTGATTAACTGCGTCATTGTTTCACAAAAAATATTTAAAATGCCGTCTTGCGTGGTTAAATGGTGTCCCAACAGTACAATTTTAAATAACAAAACACAAGGGATTACATTCCACAGGGAAGCAAGTCATTTCTTTTATGTTTTAATGACAAAATTATTACAGCAAATTTTATAGAAAAAAATACAGCCGCCGTTGTCATCAGGACAGCTGTTGCCATGGCAACATGGCACACACACATGGATGTTTCGCCGCCATTACTAGGCTTCACTCAATGTTTAGGCGATATACCGTCCGTCTTTTTTTATACGTCCATGTTAAGTACCTATGAAATTCTCACGGACTGGACCGTGAAATTCTCATGAAATTTTGGGTGCCTTTTGCCTTTTGGGTAAATCTGAATATCTGCCAACATTTATTTTTCATAAGTGATAAGAGATGCAGAACAACGTGTTTACCGGGCTAGTAAAAATATATACCTAAGATACAGTACCTATACATAATATAATGTTTAGATCCTTAAACGTCCGTAAAGTAATTACCACATAACCAGGCTTCCGATTTATCTCCGCCTGTCGCAGCAGGATGCAGCCTTTCTCAAATGAAGTGAATCAATATGAAATTTAATTTATTGACATCACCTTAGAATGTCGTGTCGTCGCCGTGTCGTAGTCGCTTCCGTTTTACCGTCTCGTGGAAAAGGCTTGATGCAATATCCTCGTACCGGCGTCGCCTATATTATATTCCAACGATATAGAAGGGAAATATGAGTTTAAGTTCTGTATTCTGAATCGCTTGAACTAAACAAAACACTGCACGGTAGATCATTGATATTGGCCGGACTTTTGTGATGAATTGTACCTGGTGCCCTGAATTCGATGTTTGTAGTTTGTAAAAGAAATGAAGAATGTTATGTTAGAGTATGTACCTACTCATGTTATTAGATAAATAAAAATATATTTAATACTAGCTGTACTCTGCCACGTCTCTATTTATCATTGTCATTTATGGTTGCATTGCGTGGAGAAATTAAGCGAATAGTGTTATGGAAACTTCTCAACTAAGTAACGTATTCAACGTAAATTTTATATTTAGTCTTATAATACTTACATAAGACTGCATTAAAAAGAAACATTTTTAATCATACTACACTTTTCCGCATATTTCATCTCAAATCAAGCCGTTTAATGAAAAATTTTGTAAATAATTTAACAGTCATCAAATAGGTATATAACAATTAATATTCCATAGTTATTACACTATTATATTAGCCCATGATGTCATGATACTAGCTCGTAATTAATGACCTGTCTATATCAATAATTTCCCGCTCAGAGAATTGATAGTTAAGTGCCTGTTTCACTATTATTGTTACAATTTAATATAATATAAGAATTAATAATATAAAGTTAAGTGGATTTCTATTATTTAAGCCTTTAATGAACTTCTTGTGTTATAACAATAGAATATAGCAAGAGCGTTAAAAATAAAACTAGTGTTTCTACTTCGAATTTCGTGCAGTGAATATGTTAGCTTTGAGATTAAGGACATGTAATTATGATGTTTTATAAGGATGAAAAGATATTGAAGACGCCACTTTATAATACGTTTTTGTTGAACCACAACTTCTACAAAAGGTAACACGTGTTTTTGGCAATAACTATCATCCCAACAAACTCATATAAAAATTCCTCTAATAAAGCAATACCAAATTAGATAGCAATCGAAGTCACCACCGAATTAAGCAAACCGACACCAGTCGAGCACATCGCGGCCACAACAGAACCACAGGCCGCAAATCTGGTGCAATCACACTACTGTGCGATTTAATTAAACACGTCAATCCGCAGTTTGCTGTGACGTGTTGCTAATGAAATTCGCAATTAAACCTGCTTTAGAAACATATTTGGGATGCACTATTGTGCATTGATTTCTGTTTAGACAAGCCTAATAGCCAATTAATGTCTGATGTCATAAATTTCCTCAAATATTCCACTTATCGCTACCATGTTTGGAGGCAATTTAGTTCCAAATGAAGTTTAGTTTTTCATAGAACTCGAAGGACTAGTGGTAACGATGATGTCTTAGCTATATTAATTGTAATGTGGGAAAATGACGGATCTTATAGGTCGTCTAGAGCCGTAACTTTTCCATACTCTACATTGAATAGTTGTAAAATGCATCGAAACTTTAGGGGTAACACATGATCACGTCACGGATGAATTCTACCAATACCCGTGGCCCTCTCGTTGATGTGGCTTGACGGAACGCAGTGGGGTTTTGGTCGGTAGGAATCCGACATAACCCACGGCCCCTCACCCGGAGGCCGTGGGTATCTATGCAAGATTTCCTCACTAAAAAAAAATGTTGTGTGGTTTTATGAAACCACGGTAAAAGTGAAACTGTTCGAACGGTTTCGAACACTGCTTTGTGTAGCGCATGTCGCGTGACGGTCGGCTCGGTAGGTATACCTACTCGGCAGCCGCGATACACGCGACATGCGCTACACAGACCAAAAAGTTTGAGACGATGTAATAAAAGTTTCACTCTAAAAAGGGATAACACATAGATTTTGTACTAGACTTCACCATTAACCCAGACACCGAAGCCACAAATTCATTGCACACGTTGCGCTCGTATACTCCGCCACGCAATTTTATTTCGTTCAGATTTTACATTTTGTTTTTTCGGGTCGTGGATGCGAATAAATTAACCCGTGATTCAGTTTGGGAGCGTTTAAAAATCCATGTTTGGCTTAGCCTGTTGTCCCTGCGAAGTGCAATGGGTTAACTTTAAAATTGGTCATGTAGTGGGCGGGTTATTTGTGTTCGAGAATGTTTTATGAAATAAGAATCGGTTCGAAAGTTAAAATCATACTTGAAATTTTTTGTCTTGAAGTGGAATTCTGACAGACGCGCCTTTGAAGCAATCAGTCATATTAGAAAAACTTGGTATCACCGGCACGGCAAGCGGTTTCTACAGAGAAGAACCAACAAGAAACTTTCGTAGTTGCTCTTTGCAAAGATGAAATGCATAATTATTTCTTCGTTTATATAATATTGTAATATACATATATAAATAAATATTATGTATTACAATATTATATAAACGAATTATATACAAAAATATTATCCATCACTCTGTCTTTTCAAAATATAATAGGATGGCTAGGGTGCATAGTTAAAATTATAATTAGTAATATGAGGTCGTAATAAATCCCTCGTGGCATAGGGACGTTTTAATTACTGTCTTCGCACACCGTACAATTCACTGCATTGTTATAATTATTTATTAGTTCAGAAATAACATTTAAGACTTCTGTTTTTAATAATTGATGAGCTAGGTATTTAAAATAAAAAAAAACATTATTTTCTTGTGACTAATACTACGTGAGCACACATTTAGAAATTATAGAATTTTTTATTATATTATAAACTAGCTGTGCTTCGCGGTTTTACCCGCAGTGCTCCGCTTCTAATGGTCTTAGCGAGATGATATATATCCTATTCCTTGATAAATGGGCTATCTAACACCGAAATAATTTTTCAAATCGGACCAGTAGTTCCTGAGATTAGCGCGTTCAAACAAACAAACTCTTCAGCTTTATAACATCATTATGTATAGATGAACATTTTTTGAACACTTTACAACGGTCATGGGGAGACTAACCTCAGTCAGTCAAATATTTAGGTGTAAAATCTAAGTGTTTCATGTCTGTTTTAGTGTGTAGGAAAATCTCACTAGGGAAAAAAGAACGTTGAATCCCGTCAATCCTGTTTAACCGAAATGAAGCTAACTCCCAACGAACAAGACCGTAAAAGCTTACTCATGTAAATAATCTAGGACTAGAGCTCTCAATTAAAGGACGCAGTCATTGAGATCACGTGAGGTAATTGTACATTGCCCTCCTTGGTAACGAGCATTATGCAGGAGTTGGAGCTTGTCAATTGTTTTAAAAAGTACTCATCATGGATTTACTATTCGTCTCGTATTAATAAATTATCTATTTATGCCTGCGTTGTCTTCAAATACAGTCGACTTGACAATCTCCTCTTTTTTTGAAGTTCGTAAAAAACATTTCTCTTTATCTCTTGCACCTCTAAATCCGTTGCGTATTTTTAAAGATCAAACCATGCATAGGGATAAGGGACACACAACGGGAAGGGAATTAATTTCTTTACGCTATTTAATGAAATTATAATCGGTTTATATCCTCGTAGCAGTTTTAGAGCATTCCCTCTTTAGTTTACGATAATACACAGCTCTTTGTGATTCTATTACAATACCAATTGGTAGAATGATGTTATACGCATTATAATATTATATCAAGAAAGGTATATTGGAACTCAGGTAAGAGTCGTTAGTGTGAGAAGGTCAAACTTCGACCAGTGCACGATTGTTTTACAATATTTTTTAGCTTTTTCTCTAAGCCTTCGAACGCACTACATTTATGGATAAATATAATTCATGATATTTTTAAGATTTTTACTAACAAAATATGAAAGAAAAATCAAAGAAAATTATTGAAAACGTCCAAGAAAATAATGATCAAATAAACAAGAGCTAAATCACAAAGTAAACAATAGTAATTAATAGATACTTTAGAAATATAAAAGTCAATTATTCTGTAAAACTTACGGTAAACATTGGAAATTTCTTGTGAAAAGTTTACTTCAGAAATTCATTTTTCGCAGAATAAATCTAGGATTTTATTAAGCGAATGGTTAAAGTAAATAGATTATATTGATGTTGGAAGTTCATTTAAAAAGATAAAGCTATGTATGTGAAATGTGTATTGATAAATTCAATAGATAGCTTTCGCTATATTATAAACTAGCTTACCGCCCGTGGCTTTGTCTAAAACCTAATAAATTATAATATACTAAAACCTTCCTCTTGAATCACTATATCTATTTCAAAAAACCGCATCAAAATCCGTTGCGTAGTTTTAAAGATTTAAGCATACATAGGGACATAGATAGGGACATAGGGACATAGGGACAGAAAAAGCGACTTTGTTTTATACTTACTACAGACTATGTAGTGATGACTATTGACCGCCTCCTTAGTACAGTGGTTGACGCGTGAGCGTAGAACCGAGGGGTCCTGGGTTCGATTCCCGGTGGACACGAAGAAATAAAAATGTTTCGGTCTGGCAGGACACAGAAGGCTGATCACCTACAAGTCCCTAAAGAAAATAGATCAGTGAAACAGAATATGTATATTGTATAATGCATCTGCCCCACTCTCCCATGTCCCCACATGGGACTTCACTTATATTATAAACTACTAGCGGCCCGCCCCGGCTTCGCCCGTGGTACATATGAAAAATAGATGTTGACCGATTCTCAGACTTACCCGATATGCACAGAAAATTTCATGAGAATCGGTCCACCCGTTTCGGAGGAGTATGCAGACTAACATTGTGACACGAGAATTTTATATATAAGATAATCACGACGAGTACTTTAAGTTGTACTAGTCAAATGTATTCTATCTAATAATAATTATTATAAATTCGAAAGTTGTGTGTGTATGTATGTTTCTTACTCTTTCACGCAAATACAACTGAACCTATGCGGATTTTTCTTTGTGGGCGGAAAGCTAGTATAAAATAAAAATTAGATCATTAGATCTCTCAATTATATAAAATATTGAAATAGGTATGGAAAGTCTTTATATTCATTCATTCAATTTGATGATGTATCCATAAAACAGAAATGCACCGAGGCCTCGCCAAACTCATATTGCGAATAGAAATAGTACCTACTTTCACGAGAATTGTTTTTCAATAAACATTTATTTACTTTGGCTCTTTGAAATTAGAAAACTAGTTCATCTTGCTATTCATTACATAGTAATCAATAAAAACGTTATTGATACAAAATATTATTTTAAATTATTTTTATCTCATTCAACAAATTTTCGTTTTGAATTTGAGAATTTAGTTCCTTTTGCGTACGGTAAAGCTTTGAAATTTAGAAATTTACCGCCTGCGGTATTCCCGAACAACTACGACATTGGGGCCATCAAGAAAATAGTTATTATTAAAAGGCCGGCAAAGCACCTGCAACGCCCCCACTATTGCTAGTATTTATGAGCGGTCTTGACTTCTTAACATCAGGTGGCCCACAGTGGTCATTAAAGCGGCTCGACGGAACACAGTGGGGTTTTAGTCGGTAAGAATCCGACATAACCCACGGCTTCTTCCCCCGGGGGCCGTGGGTATCTTTGGAAGATTTCCCCACTATAAAAAAAAAAGGTGGCCCACCTGTCCCTTTGCTTGCTCTGATATAAAAAGTTGGACCTAAAGACAATCTAAACCTTATATTGTTCTGGTAACGCCACCATACTGTAACCATACTCCATGAATCAAATGGAACATTACCAGTTATTTATATCCTGTAAAGTGTCATTAGTTCTCCAGTGTCACTCCTTCCGTTGCGACCTCATGACGTTCACACGACATTTCGATTTGCCTAATTGACCACAATCATATATTCTTAGCACACTCTTATGGGCCCTCTTCACAATGG
>CAJQZN010042054.1:0-60513 GCA_907164685.1 Colias eurytheme | reverse complement strand
GACTATCGTGATTGCCTCTACTCGCCAACGTTGTCCATTGTGAAGAGCCATTAAAATAGCTTCAGATGTATTTAGCATACCTATATTTACTGATATAGATTTCTGTTAACGTGGGCTCGGCTAATCGCCTTAGTAGGTCATTATCCTCATTTATTATTTATTGAGTGAAACGTACGATGGGTCATCCACTGACCTCTTGATTATTTTAGGAGGTGACATCGAATACCTAATAATATACAAGCTATGAAGAATGTGGGTAAAGTGTTTGTATGTAGGTGGAATTATGACAGTGTTAATCTTCGAACACGCCTTCAAATTGGACAAAGTTTAAATAAGACCAATCAGAAAGCACTAGCTTTCAAATCCAAAAATAATAATCAAAATCAGTTCACCTGTAACAAATCCAAAAAATAGAGTCATAAACCTCCTCCTTTTTTTAAGTCGATAATAAAAAGAACGTCACTTTATATTCCGATACAAAAAAGTGTGCTGTTTCAAATCCTATTATCTTTTAGATTTAGATCTATTTCAGTTGGACGTATTGAAATATTCCAACCGTTCGTGAGAGCAGATCGACGCTTTACTTCACTCCACAATTTTCCAATTTCCATCAATTTTGCAATGACTGTTCGGAGCCAGTTTTGGCTTGTTTTGTGGAGGTCAAATACGTCTGCGCTCACCTTGTGTATTTAGTTTGGGCTTCGGTACATTTCGCCCTCAATTCCGCTAACTTTAGTATTCACGTCGTCCTCCCTTTTCCCTCTATTGTCTCCGTTTTAGCTCTCTCATAAAAAATGTATTCAGATTTAAGTCAAAGTAATTACGCGTAACATAAAAACAACATTTAAACATATAAAACGGCAAACGCGAGCGGCGGTAAATCGTAAAAATCCACGTTAGTTATAAAACTAGAGGTTTTTAACATCGCGGATATATTTTAATTTTTTCAGGTCATTTCGCCGGGCGCTGGATTCATTGCCTTAATAAAAACAATAAAGGGAGGTTTTATTAGCACAACGAGTACCTTGCTTTCCACGATTTGTAAGCCAATGGAGTTTTGTAGTGGATTTTTTGTTGGCAATTATGAGGAAGAGGATTGTTAATTGTTGGTACTTTGTATGTATAACATCGAGAGGGCTCTTACTGTAGCGTCTACAAGCTTTCTTTATGTAATGATTAACATTTAAATCAACCAGACGGATTTGTTAGAGAAGAATCTCTTTTATAAACATTGTTATTTGTTTTTAAAAGAGATTAATTTGATGTAGATTACAATAGCCACTTACAGACTTACTTGTCGGTATTTTATTATGTAATTAATATACTGACCGGTTGGCTTGGTTGGTACTTGGTAGAGGTCCTGCCTTCCAAGCCAAAGGCCGTGGGTTCGATTCCCACCCGGGGCAAATATTTGTGTGATGATCATAGATGTTTGCTCTGTGTCTGGTTGTAATTATCTATATAAGTTTTTATTTAAAATTATTTATGTATGTTTATCAGCCATCTGGTTTCCATAACACAAGCGAAAGCTTAGTATGGCAGCAGATCGTGCCGTGTGTGAAAAATTGTCCTGACATATTTATATATTTTATACTCCTGGCGCATAATCAAAGAGAAGCAATCAATGTGCAGTGCAATTAATCCTTACAGTGCAGAAGTCAAAGCGATTCAGTCCAGACAGACAATCAATTTTGTATCCATTGACTGTATAGCAAACATTTCCCATTTAGTTTATGATTAGCTTATTGTGCTCTATTATTAATCCGAATGGAGTAGGCAGCAATGTTATGTAAAGCCACAGCTACTTGATTGCAGGATTTCCTTGAGGTTTCATCGCAACTCCATTAACAAGATCAAGGGAGGGTTGTTAGATATATTTTTAGTAGGATTATAGCTAACAATATTTTAGTTCGGGTCTACAAGGGGTCTACGAATAATATAGAAGTGGTAGTTTAATAAAATTACTATTCGTAATATTTGTAAAAGCTTGAATAAAAGAGTTTTAATATTTTTTTTTGGGGCACGATAATTAATGGTTAGATAGTAATTTATCATATTATAGAATTTTATAAATTACTAGCGGTCCGCCCCGGCTTCGCCCGTGGTACATATGAAAAATAGATGTTGGCCGATTCTCAGACTTACCCGATATGCACAGAAAATTTCATGAGAATCGGTCCACCCCGTCCACCCGTTTCGGAGGAGTATGCTGACTAACATTGTGACACGAGAATTTTATATATAAGAAGATATAAATTTACAATCATAGAAATAAATATTCATCAAGATTCTAGAAGAATCGAATTGGAAACTAGAAGATCCTTTACACAGATTAGGTACACAACAAGTGATAACTGCGTTAAAAACAACCGACTTCAAACTTGCACTTGCAACATTTACAAATACAGACAAAAATGCTCATAAAATAAAAACTACTAGGCATATCCGAATAAAATTTTTATGGGACCAATTCGACACCATCCCACATCGAACAAAAAAAGAATCACGTAAATCGGTTCAGAAACCTCGGAGTAATCGGTGTACATACATAAAAAAACATACCTACCGGCCGAATTGATAACCTCCTCCTTTTTTTTGAAGTCGGTTAAAAAGCGATGTTTATTGGTTGAAGAAGTTCACAAAACTATTGACTAAATTTCGCCATTCACTGGGGATTAATTATCATTGCAATTAGACGAAACAGACGACGGAAAGATATTCCGATCTTTTACGATACTATAAGCCTCCTTTCACAATAATTAAATATAGATGCGACTGGAGTTGAGGTCTTTATAGTCGATCGGAGGCAATCTGCTTAATGTGGAAGCCCTTGTTCCTACAGATTTAGTTTATGTGGCTGTGGCATTCTTAAATTTTATATTTTTGAGAATTTTCAAAGAAACTAGCTACCAGCTAGCTACCAACTAGCTACTAGCTAACAGTGAGCTTTAAAAAATGATTAACATGTAAATATTCAGAGGGAATGCTTTATTTGGACCAACATGATAATTAAAAATTAGGTTTGTACAGGAACATCACGTATTGTGATGAGCGAGAGTAAAATAAACAAATAATTTTAATAAAAAAATATGTAGAAACTATGGATAAACATTAGTTTCGCAGATATAAAAATGGTTGTCCATGTCAAAAATAAAATAACGATCCAGACTCATCAGTAAAGCGAATGTTTTTTTGTTTTTTTGAAAAATGTGAAGTCCCGTGTTCCCTTGTGGTATTAGAGGCATATGCCATAAGCCTTCTGCGTCCTGCCAAACAGGGAATTTAGAATTTTTTGCAGAATTTTATATGAAAGTCACAATATTGAATGTGAACACAGCCTAACTTTACAGATGGTAAATGGCCAAAAAGTTGTTACTGCCTAGTGCCTGATATTGTACCAGATGTCTTATTACATCATTATGAGCAACTGACGCTAGCAAAATTGTATCGAACTATATCCTTATTGTAAGATAGAGAAAAATGCTCTTAGAAACATGTCCTTTCTTTGGAACCATTATAGTTTGCAGCTTCAAAGCCTTCTAGGTAATATAAGAGCTTAATAGGCCAAAGAAAAAAAGGTATTAAATGATTAGTACCTTCCCTTCTCATAATTATAAAGTGAAATATTTTAAACTATAAGATACTAGCAAACCGGGCGAACTCCGTCTCGCCACCAGAGACACCTTTCTTTGCTATAAACCTCACGGAGCCCGAGACCTTTCCAACGAATGCAAAACCGTGGAAATCGGTTCGTGCGCTCTGGAGTTATAGCGTCAGGAAGGAAACCCGACTTATTTTTATATAGTAGACTAGCGGTCCGCCCCGGCTTCGCCCTTGGTACCTACATGTTTAAACTATCATATCTCTCAAGTTGGATTGAACTGCACATGGTTTGCGAATTTTATTATAATCGGTTAAGTGGTTTATATTAGGAGTCCATTGAGGACAAACATTGTGACACGAGATTTATATATATTAAGATAAGTATATAGTTAGATATAAGTATAAGTATTGCCTTTTAAATTTTGGCACATTTCTGTTTTCACTTTTATGAAACGAAACCATATCTTTTGTAGTAGATATTGCTGCGATACCTGATTTATAAATATGCCGTTTGTATAGTTTCAAAATGAAAATGTGTAATGTTTAAATTCTATAGCGATCCGATTTTGACCCTTAGTAAATATCACACTGTTCTGTGGTAAATATAAACTCCATTTAAATAATTTAACGAAACTTTAACTGCTCGTAACAAAACTCTTTCGTAATTTTACGACACAAAATCAAAATAAAAACAGTAATTCGTGGCAACTTTAATCTTGTTTCGCTTGAGCTTTGATTCATAACGCATTATTTTTTATATTATGTGCTTTACATATCCAATATATATGCTAATTTAGAAATAGCTTAGCCTTTGACGGAGTTTCACAAAAAATAAAGGATCCTTCACGGCGGGGGCACACGATGCGTTGCGGCGGCGGTCCAGCGCCGGAGCGGTGTCGCTGCGTCGTCTTACATAGAATATTGCGCATATAAATATCTGTGGCATGTCACACGATGCGCTCCGGCGCCGCACCGGACTTGCAACCACCGAGACGAGGCGGGGAGGGGTGAATGCGATGCGACGCTGGAGCGGCACCGCTCAGTTGTTTTGCGTCACAAGGAAGGAGACACGCTCGCTTTTCATTAACAGACTGTCCAACGCTACTACGGCGCCGCTGCGACAAAACAACGTTACGGCGCCGCACCGCTCGTGTGCCCACTGACACGGTGAAATCTTTGCGGTGCGGCGCCGCAACGCATCGTGTGCCCCCGCCGTAAGGGCTAGCTCTACTCTTGAGGAACTAATATTGGATGAATTTATCTGACAGATATCTTTCCTTGATAAATATGATGGGGCAAATATGGATCTCGTCATCAGAGAAAATTTATTAAAATGTGACGTGATAATAGTAAAGATATACTATGAGAACATACTCTAAGTAGGTTATTATTAATATTAAACATGTCTTTAACATAGATGTATTAACTTTAACAAATTATTATAAGAACTAGAAGTGAAAAAGAAGTAAGCTGACCCGACGAACTTCTTATAGCTTCATGGAATTTTCATAATTTCTTTGATGCTTTAATAAACTGATTATAAAATTGTTCCAGGTGGTCTCAACTTATAAACGATGAAACTAATAGAAACTATCATAATTGATTTAAATAACGTCGGCAAATTTAAATGTAACGAACCGTGAGGCAAGAAGGTTTAAAAAAAAAGAACAATGAAAATCGGTTCACCCAGTCGAAAGATCTGAGTCATCAAACAAAAAAAAAATCGAATTGAGAACCTACTCCAAAATTTTTTTTTTAAATAGGTTGTTAACAAAAAACAGAACAACTTAAATAAGCCGTTTTCCAGAACTATTTGAAATAAACCAATTTTGCGCCATTAATATCAACACCCCTTAAAAAACAGATCACAGCGATTTGCATTCAGACTGCGAAACACATCGAACGAATAACATCAAACTATTTATCCAAGATTAAAACGTCTTGTTAGAACCAATTGTACAGTTAAAAGGGGAAAAAGTTAGAAAAAATCGCTCAAGAGCAAGCGATCTTGTGAAACTAAGGGTTCCGTACAAATAAGTTAAAGAGCAACTGCAAAACCCATCCAATTATGACCGTGCCAACTGTTGCTTAGCCTCCGTTTTTTTTTATAATTATTTATTGTTATAGTGGCAACAGAAACATATCAGCTCTGACAAAATTTGTCCATCACGGTTCACGAGATATGCATGGTGATAGACGGACGGACGGACACGCAAAGCAAGCTTCCACTTTTCAGTAATAGATCCCGTATTATTGTTCTGTATTGACCCTCAGGGTACTACGGAACCCTAAAACAGCTAACGGCCCGTAAATCGCAGCGACGTCTCCGTTCGTTTCTGTGAAATTGATATCTTTTGTTGAGGAAGTAAATTGAGCTTCACATCTAACGAGCACTGTCAATGCATTGTGTTGGATATTTATTGTTTACAAGGGCTTGTATGCACTCAGCACCTTTAATGATCCATTAGCGCTTAACAGATTGGTAACCTAATCTTTACAACAGACTCCTAATGATGTTTACGAAGAAATGCGGAAGCTTTACGTAATACCTTGTTTACTTTAGAGCATTGATGTCACTATTGACCGTGACCTAAAAATTTAATTACTCTTTGATATTGTATCGTAAGAAGATTATAGTTTTTTGTGGTTTCTTTTTTTGACAAAATTATAAAATTAATCCTTTATAATTTTCTGCTGCTCTCATTAAAAAAAGACGTGTGGCACTCGGGGACTGCCGCGGTAAAGCTATTGCATGCTATGCCTTCAAGCCACACCTCCGTGCCCGTCGGAGTAGGGAGCGTGAGGTTTTTTCGCTACGGAATTTCTGGATTCGGTCCCCGCGCTCAAGGCCCGCGATAGAAGCTATGCAATAGCTTAATAAAAACCTTTTGTAGTTTAAGCTGATAGACTCTTTTTATGTTCTTAAAGTAAAACAATATTTATCGATAATATTTAAAGGTTGTTTGGCTATATTTAATGTTTTAATTGCATTGTATTGAGTGAGCAAACTAAAATATGATAATTCGGAATATAATGCTGCCTCGTAAAAATTACGCCGTAACATATTTCATCATTACAGGTAAGTATTTAAACTAAATCAATGACCCTAAATTCAAAATCACACAATCCTTTGAAAGTCGATTAAAAATAAACCACTCCATTAAGTAGTTAAACGACCCTGTTGAAAAACTTTACTCTACAAAAAATATAGCTAAATGATATTTAAATTGCTTTCACATTTAATTCCGCTGACGTTTGACTCTTTGTAAGTATAAGGGTCCGTTCACACAGACCGGATCGTATACAATGGTGTTGATCGGAGCAGAGCCACCAACTATTTCACATAGACCGACTGGAAGCTATCTGAAAGCGGATGCGCATGCAATCGGAGCCGAACGGCTGCGCGAACGAGAAAAAGTACCCGATCGGAGCCGGTCAGCTCCTCTTATTATTTCACACCAAGCGCGTTCAAGCATTCTTAATGTCAAAAGCATTGCACGCGCAAAAATAAACCTTACTACAAATACTAAAAACTCTGTTTTCATCGTGATAAGAATCTGCTCTCCTCTCCGAGCCGGTCTGTGTGAACGGACCCTTACTTTGAACATTTTATGTTAAAATGATATAATTTATATTAGAGCAGGCTCCAAGGAGATGTTCGTTTGCATAAATCGCGGACCTAAATCTGACTTCTGATATATATTGTATAGATCCCAGACATCCTATAGACAGATGTTGCCAACCAGTTTTGTGGTCCCCTTCCCCGCACCCCGGTAATTAAATATGGCATACAAAGAAAAAAATAAACATTTCCAAAACATGCCGCGTGGGGTATCAAATGAAAGAGCTTATTGAGTAGATCACGAATATATAGCATACTATAACATTTCTTACACTTTCTCTAAGATTTTTTAGAAAATTTACGAAAATGGTCCATTTTTGAGTTGACTTTAAACCACTATAGATTGAAAAGTCATGAATATATTTTTTAAATTATTATTTTAAATAATTAACAATAGTCCATTGTTTACGATTCAATAGTTCGTACAGTGAAATAGTTGCATGGGGGAGTGGGGGGAGCATCCAAAGATGGCGAGTATATTTTCAAGTTTATGCCAAATCTAATCACACAGAGGCTGATTCAAGAATTTTCTGCCATATTTTTCATTCAGTCAAACACAAAGACAGTGCAGAGATAATTATTCTAAGCCCTGACACCGATATTTTTGTATTAGGCCTTTATTTCTGGCATAAACTTGAAAATATACTCGCCATCTTTGAATGCTCCCCCCACTCCCCCATGCAACTATTTCACTGTACGAACTATTGAATCGTAAACAATGGACTATTGTTAATTATTTAAAATAATAATTTAAAAAATATATTCATGAGTTTTCAATCTATAGTGGTTTAAAGTCAACTCAAAAATGGACCATTTTCGTAAATTTTCTAAAAAATCTTAGAGAAAGTGTAAGAAATGTTATAGTATGCTATATATTCGTGATCTACTCAATAAGCTCTTTCATTTGATACCCCACGCGGCATGTTTTGGAAATGTTTATTTTTTTCTTTGTATGCCATATTTAATTACCGGGGTGCGGGGAAGGGGACCACAAAACTGGTTGGCAACATCTGTCTATAGGATGTCTGGGATCTATACAATATATATCAGAAGTCAGATTTAGGTCCGCGATTTATGCAAACGAACATCTCCTTGGAGCCCGGTCTATATTGTCGAGTGGTTGCCCAAGGGTTATTTTAACAAGGGTAGAATAATCTGGGACAGTGCATAGGATTTTTTTAATTAAATTCTTTTTATATTTTATGGTTTTAACACAATAAATTTACAACGATATAATTATTTAACCCAGATTTCAAATAATGTATCAGTTTGTAAGCTTTATTTCATAAAGTTGTTTTATTTATTACATACTAAAACTAATTTTGATAAATGATTGTAGGAAAGAATATAGATAATGAATTTAAATACTTTATAGTATCAAAACAATCTTTGTAATTCTAGGGAAAAAAAGCGGACACGCTTCGCCCGAATAGATTTTCTTTGCAAGTTCTTCAAATTTTCAACAATTATATTTATAGTGATACAATTGGTAATATTTTAAAACTGGTTGCTCAAAGCATACCATCTTACAATTGTGTCCAGATCTGAAAGCTTATCATTACAAAATTTGTTACTAGAAGGAAATTTACAGAGCTTCTAGATATATTAATTTTAACATGTCTGTCAGTTAAAATAACATAATTAAGGGCTGATTATTCAATCCTTGGTTAAAACTTATTCGTCGAATAATGTATAAAACTACCATTTTAAAAACGTATTCTAATTGCCCGTATTTGACAGTTAACGTGACATTTTAATATTATCGTGTAATACTTTATTGGACGGATAAGTTTTATCCAAGCATTGACAAATCGGCCCTAAAATAATACTACAGTCTACAGTCCGCAACACAGAACGTATCATAATACCATATAACATCTCCACGCTAAAATTATTATCTCAATGTGTATACATGTGGCCTTAATTTTGTTCGTTGTAACGTTCCCTTTGACCATCTAAGTCCCTTTGAAACTGGCCAACATTTGCTCAAGTGCAATTTCTCAAACATGTCAGAGTCTGACTAACGTTTCCTCTATGGAATGAGACAGAATGCAAATTGTCGCACCTTCTAGAACAAACACGCTCATATTGGATATCTTCTTAATATGTTTGCATATTAAGAAGTAGAGTACTATTATGTAAGTCTACGCTGTTATTTTATTTTGTAATCTTTGTTTATGTGTATCTATTATTTATCTACAGGATTTAAATTTTGCTAAATCCATTCGCGTTTATACAAGATCTATTCTACTATTGATGTTTAAATGCAGTTGGTTGTTTTTTAGATAATTAAGGAACATTCGGGCAGAATTTTTCATATTTGAATCATACAACAAAAAAAAATGACAATCTGGTCTTTTCTTCCTTTCTTGTTATTATTATCTAAGCTTCGCCATTCCTTGCGTTTATCCCTTAGTTCATACATACCATACCTACATACCTACTTATCTTTTGACAAATTGACCTAGAAATCCTTTGTAGCGGTAAAATATTGTCATTACCTTTGTGCCTATACTGTTACGTGTCGGGAATGATTTAGTGAAGCAGATAGTTTTAATTAGAGGTTACGAGGAACCCATATAATTAACTGCTCCATTACATACATATTTGGTATGGAGGCTCGCCTTGAATCAAGATTTACTAGTTGGCGCCCGCGACTTCGTACATGCCGAGTTTAGTTTAAAGTATTAATGCGTTTTAGTTTCCAAAATCATACAAAATTGAAGTATAGACACAGTTTATCGATCGGAAGTCAAGAATAAAGGATCAAGTGTTTCTAAAATTATTGCAAACATAAGGCAGAAAAATTAAGTATAATATCGTTTTAATCAAAAATAGACTTGGTGGCATTATGTTGTCCCAATATAAAACCAGTAATATAGCAGCAGTACAAAATAATTAATAATTTCATCGAAATTTATATTATTTTCAAACCAAAATATCGACATATATTTGTTTAAAATTCGCGCCACAACCGCTGAGCCTATTTCATTGAAAAGGATTTTATTGTATTATTCCTGTGATTAAAACCACCGATTGTTCCATTTCATTTATCTATAAACACGTTGATTTAATTCAAACCTATGTCCATTTTAGCACCTCAAAATTCACCTATCAAACCAATAGCACAGAATAAAGAGAAAAGTAAGTTATTTTCACGCTGCTCGGTTCCCTCTCATGACTCGGACCGTTCTCGTGAGGGCCGCGCCACGCTATTGCTATGAGCGGTCGGTGTTTGTTATTATTTAAAAAATACGTGTGGCACTCGAGGACTGCCGCGGTAAAGCTCTTGCATAGCATCGCATCGCTGTGCCGGTTGGAGTGGGGGTTGTTAGGCTTTTTCGATACGGAATTTTTACATTCGGTCGCCGCGCTCAAAGTCTGAGATAAAAGCTATGCAATAGCCTAATAACAATGTGACAAGCCAACCTGCGAATCGCGAGTTTAGGTACCGTGCGCTCCTAAAAGCCCGGGAGTCGGCCTACTTGTTTCATTATACTATGCCAATAGTGACACTTTTCGATGACATAGAGGTTACCTATTCAATGAACCCACTAACAATGAACTGTCAATATAAGCGGGAAATGTCAAAATGTCAACGTCGGTTAACCGGAATGCTAATTAAGATAAGTTTAGAATACATAGAACTAGACTGAACACAATTTCATCATCAGACCAAATGTGTTTCACCTTAGAGATGGCAGGTTTATAGTCGTACATGCTGTAGTTTCGAGTTTATAAAGTTGCTAATACATAATGTAAAATGACGTCGAACTTTTATTGTCCTTAGGTATTAGCACCAGGGGGGTTTCACTCCGAAGTTTACCTAGGTAGGTATTTTGATAAAATCACTCTATCTATTTAAAAAGCTGCATCAAAATCCGTTGCGTAGTTTAATAAATTGAAGCATACATAGGGACAAAGAAAGCGACTTTGTTTTATACTATGTAGTGATTAAACTTAGGGCTCTTTCAATTTATGCGTTTCGTATCGGACCGCTGCCGCACGTTTTCCGTGCCGCTAGTTATAACCCGCTGCCGTGCCGTTGCAGTACGGTAGCAGTCCGTTACCAAACGCTTAAATTGAAAGCGTATCTGACTGCCGTGCGTTTGTATGCTAGTGCTGTTTTAAATTTATTTGACACCAGTTAAGCCATGGAATCTGACGAAGAAACATTACTGTTAGTGCTCTTGTTGAAAAACATCAAACAAAAAAATAAACCGTATTATTACCACGACTGACTTATATATATTATAACCTCAAAACGCGCGTATTTCTGTACTTGAGTACCCGTAGAAATGTAAGATGATTGAATTAGATTAGACCAAAAAATTAATTTTTAGAGCACGAATATTCTCTGTCAAATCATACCGATATATCGATATTTTTTAATAAAAATATCAATATCGATATTGATATTTTCAAAAAACATAGATACTTTATTGCATTTCCGACATCCCTATGGGACTTGCGACATTGCCGTCCTGCTGTCGAGCGTTCGCGGTACGGACGCCGCGCTGTTGCCGCACCGTGCATTTTGTATGAAAACAAACGACCGGCCGTGCGCCGTACGACAAACGCACCGCTTCGGCACTGTAGCGGTCCGATACGAAACGCATAAATTGAAAGAGCCCTTAGCAACAAAAGAGTTTATTTTTTTAATATTTATAGATTGTTAGAAATACTAGCACTCAACCATTGACAACGAAACTAACTTATATTTTGCAGTAATCTGTAACAAACGGTTTTGAAGCGACTCTTTCCATTTTACTGTATAATTTTATTTTGTAAAAGTTACAAGAGGTGAAAACAGAAATACACCCGAGGGCTTAGCTATATCGGAAACTATTTTTGTTTTGTAAAATTCTATCGGAGTTTTTGTTTATGCCTTATGGCAACAGTTTTATACTTTGTAAATATTGAAAACACGGGTGGTATTTTTTTGATCAATGTTATTTAAGTATGCTAATGCTTTAAAATTTCAAACTTTATCTACAAATCCTCCTCTCCACACTCCTCTCATAAATGTATTCATAGAGTTTGTAAAAAGGTTATATTTATTATGAATTTGTTTACATATTTAAGTAGGTATTCTGTATAGAAATGAGAGTGATTTTTAATTTCGTATAATAAGGGCCGATTTTTCAATGCTTGGATAAAACTTATTCTTCGAATAATGTATAAAACTACCATTTTAAAAACGTATTCTAATTGCCCGTATTTGACAGTTTACGTGACATTTTAATATTATCGTGCAATACTTTATTGGACGGATAATAATTTATCAAAGCATTGAAAAATCGGCCCTAAATTTTATAGTATACCCAGTGTATTATAATGTCACTGTATTTATTACTAGTTTCCGCCCACGACTTCGTACGTGCATCCCCGTTTTTCCCCGTTCCCGCAAGAATTTCGGGAAATCCTTTCTTAGCGGATGCCTACGTCCTAACATCTACCTGCATGCCAAATTTCATTTCGATACGTCCAGTGGTTTGGGTTTTGCGTTGATAGATCACTATATCAGTCGCCTTTGAGTTTTATATATTATATAGATTTTTTTTAGTATACTTATTAAAAGTATTACATAATATATGACATCGTATGATGCCTAGTTTAGGTGAGTTTAGATCTCTACTTCCAAAATGCAGGCAAAAATGTTCCTTGCAGACACAGCAAGAGCAACTAGAGTTGTTTAACAGTGACATTGTAAGTACCTTTATTTTACCGGAAACAACCTTATAGGGAACACAAAAAAATTGTAAATTTAAATATATTAGTGTGGGAAGCCAATAGCCATTTCTAAGTGCATAAAATGCAAACATAACGGAAGAACTTTTAAAATTAAATGCATTAAAGGTTTTTAAACGTGATTTATTAGTCAAAATTAATAAATCACGTTTAAAAACCGTTAAGTGTTTAATTTCTAATAATGGAAGAACGTTTAAGGTGATTGCAACGATCTGTTCCCAGCCAATATCCCGCTAGATGGCGCTGAATTCTACATTTCTAGTTTATTTGAGTTTTTGCGTAATTGGAATAGTCATCAAACCTAGGAATAGTCATGGCGGTTACTGAATATTATATTTTATTGAAATATGTTATATCATTGCCTTAAAATCCACCCAATTCGGTAAAATTATGCGTTTTAACATCTGTCATTGCATACAGGGTCGTTTACACACACAGACGTATACAAAAATGATAAAGATTTAACTCTAGATGGCGTGAATGTAAAGCGCGTCACACACGGTGAAGATACTACCTATAATATTTTATCTAATCTAGTAATATTTTATATTACAGTATCTTAAGGTATCCGGTATCAGCGTTCTGACCATCATTTTTCTTTTTTCGCTGTAGAACCGCCATCCTGTTACAAATGACCCACAAAGGAGAATGACCACGGGTGGTATCGGTAAAATTTTAGTTGTGCCACGTATTCGTTATATTGTTAATTCCTATTTGTATTTATAATGATCATATGTATCAATATTAAGTCTTAATTAAACCGGATAAATTGAAATAATAGTAAAAGTAAAAGTTTTTCTTTTGAAACATGTATGACTACGTATGGAATCGGTAAAATACTAGTTGTGTCACGTGTTCGTGATATTGTTAATTCCTATTTGTATTTATAATGATCATATTTATCACTATTAAGTTGTAATTATACCGAATAAATAGAAATAAAAGTAAAAGTTTTGTTTTGACACATACCTATATCTATCTCTCTTGCAAACGTCATATGTCATAGTTTCTATTTGAAATGTCAAATGAATGTGTTCGACGCATTGTTCGATGTTATTTGAAATAATGTTTAAATTACGATTTACTTTTCACATTTGTCTTGTAAATTAAAATATTACCTATGTAATAAATGTAAAACTTAACGTTCATCGTTAGTTTAAACTCGATTAAGTAGTTTTTTGAAGTGTTGAATAAAACTATTGTTTTATTTTTATTGTCGCGAACTGCGGCTTATTTACATAAAAACTTTAATCATATCTAAAAGTACTAACATCAAGCTTTAAATTGAGCTATATTTCATCTTGACACAATAAGTTTGATTGCGATACCAAGTGCCATAGTCACTTGGGCAATCTCCTGTCATCCTGTGGTTTTCATTTTTCTGTATGGGTAGACAAAACTTCAAAACGCCACCTGCTACGGTTTATATTATTATGAACGATTAGCTTTCCGCCCGCATTTTCAAAAAAAAACCCGTATAGTTCCCGTTCCCGTGGGGTTTCCGGGATAAAACCTATTCAATGTGTCCAAGTTACGTTCTATATGTGTGCTAAATTTCATTGTAATCGGTTCAGTAGTACATATTTGCGTGAAACACACACATACACATCCTCACAAACTTTCGCATTAGTAGGAAGTAGGATTGTTATAAAAATAAAAGTTATATTTGTTGGCGTAAACTATTTTATTGTAATTTTGGGAAATAAATAATGTCAAAATTGATTACCTACAATAAAACGCAGTTTTATTTTATTACCTACATTACACTATTGTTTTTTTTTATCAAAACATGTATTTGAAGTAGCAAATATGATATTATGCTGATCCAAGCATTTTCACTCAAAACTAATATCACTAATGATTTGTAAAAGTAAATTATTTCAAAATACATTTCATAACCAACAAGTAAGAATAATTATTCATACAACAACAAATCAAAAACACTATTTACTATGGAAAAAAAACCAGGAAGGTGAAAAACATATTTACGATTTCGATGCACTCGACTTTAGTAAAATAATAGGTAAAAATATTATTATGGTTTTGATCACAGACATATCTGTGGTTTTGATTTTAGCTACTAGTATCAGAAAGCTGCGTGTTCAATGCACGTCGGGGTCCCACAACTGTGGAGGAAGGAAGGTAGAATACCTCCATCGAATAAGTGAAGTTTCTCGACATACTCGATTTGCCGGCCGGCCTCAATGAAGATTGTCCGAAAGTTGTATATGTGCTCTGTAACGAAAAAATTTCGCTAGCGCGATTCAGAGTGAGGTGTCGTACAATATACCTAATGAAGTTTTTCATCTTTTTATTTTACTGCAAATACAAAATAAAAATTAAACAATGGTAATGTAAATTCTAAACAAACTACTACCAAAATACAATTAGAACAAAAATCATTTGACTTGTTTATTTCACCCAGAGGCCAGAGGCGGCTCGTGACAAAATTGTATAGGTGTTCACTTGAAATAAAACAACGAAAATACAATAGCGTTCGGGATGATTTATTACAAAAAAATGAGCACCACATTTTATAAATGTCTATAACACTAAAAATTACAAAGTACAGGCTATTTCAAAACGAATTCAATGACTAGGTATCAATAATTAGTAAATCACCGAATTTGCATTCGCGAGCGTAAGTATCCATAGTGTTTGTCACTGACGGTCACTGACCTCTATAACTTATAGTTATAGAGGTCAGTGGTGTTTGTTGTGTAAACATGTATGTATTTGAGTAGTTAGTAGCATATTATATTCTGAATTTCTGATCCATGCCTATTCACTCAAAACTAATAACACTAATGATTTGTAACAGTAAATTATTTCAATAGGTAGGTATTTGAACATTTCCCAACAAGACGTAAGAATAATTATTCGTAGGTATACAAGATACAATAACAATTAATCTAATACACTATTTATTATTTTATTATTTACTAGCGGTCCGCCCCGGCTTCGCCCGTGGTACATGTTTACGTTTTCTCTCCATAAGAAGTAATAGCTAGAGAGCTAGCGCAAAGCTACCTGTATGTATTTGACCAGACCTGGATTTTTGTGTGTTGATTCCCCTATACCTACTATACATGAGATGAGGAGTCACTAAGCCCAGAGTGGTGGACGGGGCGCGCGCTTAGGTAAGACAGGTGGAAATTTTTGGCGAACTTTGAAACCATTTGACCACGTCTGCCATTTTGATATTTGAAAATAGATTATTATTACTATCGGAAAATAACAATGGCAGACCATTATCACGCGGATAACATTCTGGCAGACACTTATGAAAGTGCTGAAAAAAATACAATTTTGAAAGTATTTGACCAGATCTGCCATTCATATATTTTATTTATTAGGGTCTTAAAAACTTATTTTCGAAACGGCAGACATTTTCATTGCGTACAGACTTCAGCAGACAACAAAACTTTACAGACTTCAGCAGTCAACAAGACTTAGCTTCTACATGGTCAGATGTATATATGTATTACGTTCCCTGACCTTACATCAATGATTTACTTTATTAATGTTTTTATGGTCATTTACATTTAATTTTGAAAACTATGGAATAAAATTTATAAATTTGATGATACAAAACTAAATATACATTTGTAAAGAATCTCAAATATAAAGTTGTGTTGCAAATAACAAATCATCATTTAAATATTTAGTTTATTTCTTTATTTAAGAAACAATTAACAATTACAAAACAACATAAAAAAACACGCATGCATTTATTGAAATGTTCATTCATCATCACTATCGTATGGCGTTGTGTGACTCGTCTTCATAATCCATTGAATCGGATTCTGTAAAAGTAAAACGTAAATTATATAATAAAAGAAATGAGTCATTATAAACTTACCTAGTAAGGCAATGCCTTTGATGTCGCACGATGCCGCCGCGCCGCCAGTGTAGGTACTTCTGCTGCTACATGAAAATATGCTAGGGTTGCAACAAATGGGAAATAAAACAATTGTGATTATTACTATTATGATGTAATCATTTATTCATATTATGTACATTCAAAACAATTGCTATTATTAAATCTGATGTAATTATTTTTTCATAAATATATAATTATTATTAATTACATAATATATTGCACTGTGAAATATTTACGTATCACTTTATTTTTGATGTTCTTAATTGTCTTTTATAAAATTTAAGTGACGCATTCGCATTGGGATCAACAATCCGATAAGAAAAGAATGGAGACAACATATACATAGCTTTGATTTCAATTCTACAGATACAAAATATACAATCTATCTAAAATGATACAACGGATGTTTCCTGCGTTTTCTCGTCAAAATACCGAAACAACGTAATTATTGTATAGTAGTTGGGCGTGAAAGTAAAAAAACAAATGAAAAGTGTTTTCCATATCGTCACTGGAAAGCCAATACTACTGAAGCGCCAAAAGGCCTTTTTACAGTAGATCAATTCAAAGTTTTTTTTTCCACAAAACCAGACATAACTTTTTTTCTGATTTATGCATCGAAAAATGCTTAAGGAGAAAAAGTTTTGTGACATTATTACGCATCTAATAAAAATAAAACCTTCTGCATACTTATTTTAATTCAGGAAATAGCTGTCGCTTTAGTACTTTTACTTTATGAAGTTAGTAAACAGAAAGTACTTAATCTGTGAAATATATTTGGGGTGCGGTGTCAAAAAATACTAACAGCGTAGGTTTGTTAAATTGTACTAACGCAAATATTACTAACGTGCATTGCGGATTAATAATGTCTGAGGGTATTATTACTGAACGTTCTAATATGTCACTTATACCGTACGTTAAAACGATTTATATTATAGTAAGTTAGTACTATTGTGTCATAAAAAAAAACTAATGTATGAAAATATGATTTAAATTTAAATCTATTTTACTTATGGCGCAGTTGACATTAAGTAAATTAGACAAGTGGCAACAAAATAACTCAATCCTGTATTAGCAGTCGCGCGAGGTCTCATCCAGGTAGTTCTAGGTATATCTACGCTAAAAAAACCATAATAGGTTAATCACATAATATCGCAAAAAAATATAATGGTTTTAAAACAAAATGTACACAGTTTCGTAATAATCTTTATTGAAAAAAAAAAAGTTATTTTAATCAGTCTTGTCTTAAACTTCTTATTAAATAATTATTATTACTTGATAAAAAAAAAACTTAAACAATGTCATTTAAAGTAAAATATAATAATCACAAATGTTAGCTTTATTTGGTATCATTTACGAAAAGATCAATCAATTAGGATGCATAATTAGATCCTTCATACCCGTATGAAGAATATGTATTTATGTAGTATTTTGAAATAATCATAGTTATAAAATTTTAGGTATAAAAAATATTATTTAACTTAATAATAATTAGAATTTTAATTTGTTGCCATTTTTTGTAATTAAACGTTGTCTTCGACATCCGTTTCTTGAAGGCTGTCCTGGATATTCATGGCATTTGGAAAATTTGCATATTCTTGATGGTAGTTTTCAGGAATTATTTTTGTTGTACAAAGTTTCCATAAATCTTCGTATTTCTTTTTTGATATAGGTAGGCGACTCTTGTAAATATTTTTCGGTTGTAGATTTTTGTTTTTATTAATTATTTCAATGTTTTCCTTTGCTTCATCCGTCGCCATTGTATATTTAACTGTCATCTTCTGTGGTTCAGCTTTTTTAAATGTCGCTGTACGCACCTGTAATATTTTTAAAGTTAGAATATTTATATCAAAATAGTCTCCTAAGTGTAATTATGAAAAGACAACGATTGAGTTACCTACTTTCGATATTTTTCCCGTCAGATTTCCCTTAAAGTATTTATCTGCGACAATATCCCAGCCGCAAAAATCCTTAAATGTTAAGACATTCACATGATAGGGCTTAGGATTCTTTCGGGCTAAATTAAACACTGTCGGCCATTGAGATGGTGCCCAAACAATTGTGTTTGTAACACTTTATTTATTAATCTTTCGCTCTTTTTTTTCGGCTCTGAATTTTCTTTTGTATCGTCAAAATTATTCAACTTCTTTGTTTTACGTTTCTTCTTTAAACGCTTCTTTTTTTCATTAACACGGTCTGTATCATTTGATTCTGTTGAATCCTGTCCAGTGCTCGAACTATAAACAAATTCGTCACTGTCTGACAAGAAATCAATATGCTTATAAATTCGATTATTCTTTACATTTTCTTTGTTTATTGTTGTATTAATATTTTCAATCTCTTCTTCATACTCATTTTTGTTTTCTTCTGGTTCAATATTAATAACTATAGTTGCGTTGTTTAAGTTTTCAGTAGAAGCAGTTTCATCCCTAATTTGCTGTATACAAATGTCCATTTCCTTAAGATGCTCGTATAATCTTCGTTTTTTATATGGTTGCTTCAAACATAGTTCAGAAGATGGAGATCCAAAAGATGTGCTTGCTTGTTGATTATCTTCATATACTTTTCTTTTACCAGCTTCTTCTTCTTCCAAATTGTCGTCGAATCGCGAAATTACTGTTAATGAATGATTTATGGTCGGCTCTATGAACGTGTTTGACTGTATGAAATTACTTTTGAATGGGATTGGTGCCTGTTTAGAATGTATGTTATTGACGAAGGATGTTCCTTCCTGAGCATGATCTTCTATTGGTAGTAGATTATCTTGATGTATGTATGTTTCTGCCTGTATCAAATCGCATGTTTGTGAGATTGATGCCTGTGTAAAATGTATGTTATGGACGAAGGATATTTCTTCCTGAGCATGTACTTGTATCGGTATTAGATTATCTTGATGTAAGTATGTTTCTGCCTGTATCAAATCGCCAGTTTGTGAGATTGATGCCTGTGTTGAATGTATGTCTTGAGCTAAAAATGTTTCTTTATGAGTGTGGTCTTCTAGTGGATTATTCGGATCGATGCATATTTCTGCCTGTGCTAAATCACCTGTTTGTGAGAATAATGGCTGTGTAGAATGTATGTCTTGGGTGAAGGATCTTCCTTTCTGAGCGTGTTCTCCTGTTTCAAGAGGATAATCTTTATGATTGAATATTTCTGCCCGTTCTAAATCCCTTGTTTGTGAGTTCGTTATTTGAGTGGGATAGTTTTTTTGGACTAAGGATACCCCTTCTTGAAAAGTACAGTCTTCTATTTCTGATGAATTCGGATGTATAAATTGCGATAAATCCAATCCTTGTTGTGAAAAACCAGCTTCTTTCATCATACCTGTTTAAACGACAAGTATTATTAATAAGTGATTTAATGCCCCATTTTTTTTTTTTGTTTTTACTTTTCCATATTTATATTTTTTAATATTGTAGAAAAAAATATTATAATTATATTTCTTGTAAATAAGTATAATTATTAAATGTTGTTTATTCACACATTTATACACACGACATGACATTCACCCACATCGTCAGACAGGCAGAGTTATCTTAGCTAAAAGAATAGTATTGATAGCTTAGTGCTAGTTAAAATTTAAAGTTAAAATAAGTAACTGAAACTTCACCGTCTTTTGTTGGGAGTATCTCCAAAATTTTATATTCTTCATTGCGTGGATGCCGTAAATTTGTGACGAAACTATCCTGTTCGGAGTCTGACCCAATATCGCTTTCGTCTTTGGCAAATAGTCTACGAACAACATTTGGCTTAGGCGATGATTCTTTTGAATTTGCGTTTACAGTACGCATGTTTGTAAATTTTCTAAAAAATGAGGATCGTCGACTGTCCATGCTCCGTTTTCTATGATTCTGAAAATTTAGATTGTAAGTGCCTAATAATAATAATACAATAATTATGAATACCTAATACAAATATCTGACGATAACTAGTATAGCTAGAATACGCACTATTTCAAGAATGATGAAATAGAAATAACAGAAAACATTGTACCTATACATATCTATGTATTATTTGTGTAGGTTACTAGTATGTTATCAATATTATTAAACTTCCGTAATTTGTACACACATTCTCGTTACCTATCTTGTCTTGCAAGAATAATCTCTTTAATTAATTACCTTTCCTAACAATATAAATGGGCAATAATACCAATGAATACCTACTTATTCTTAGATAGATAGGTAACGACAATTACGACAATGCAAACAAAGCCAGATAATAATATGCGAATAATAGATCAATAACCATACAGAAATAGTTTTGTAAAATGCAGGAATAATATTTACTTACCTAGTTTTAATTATACGAACAACTAACTCGGCCGCCGCGTAGGCGGAACAAGCAAAAATGCGTCACTCAGTCACCGCTGCTCGAAACCGACCAGAAACCGACTAACAACGGTCAACTGAACCGCCGTCAAATCCCGCGCAATGTAGGTATTCTAAATACTTAAAAGATGTAACCAGAACTTATTTGAATTTCAAAAGACTAAGGTTAATCTTTATGATAAGTTTACGAACTTCTTAATACTAAACGACTAATGTAATTTATTTTTTGTAAAATAATCCATACTAAAAGTACAATTCTCTTCAATTTCACTGATTGCAAATATTCTTACTAAAGACTCAAACAAATATTTAAGTAAAGCAAATATACTTACACTATTATCTATTAAAAAACTGTGTAAACAAAATATACTAACGCGCCACCACATCTGTTTCTACGTAAAGCAAATTTACTTAACCACCGTAACGATTTGTATTGTAAAGTGCTAAAGCGACATCAATGAATAAAATAGCGTATTTTGAGTTGCTGAACGAGCTCAGTGTGGCTAATGTCCGGTAATATAAATACTTAAACGACAAATTTTAAAATTCAAAGATAAATTGTATTATGTAAGCATTTCTCAAAAAAGCAAAGTTATGAAAAACGTCCGACATTTGAGGTGCTAAAACGCCACAAAAGTCCTCAGATCGCCATGAAACCTAGACCATTAGACGCGGAATAAAAAATCCAATCCATCGATATATATAACTCATTTTGGCCAAAGTGGCGCTTTAGTAGTTTTGGATTTTCACTGACGATATGATTATTTATTAAATTTACGCGATTAAGAATAATTTCAACGATACAATTTAGTAACCGAGAATTCAGAGGATTAAAGAAAATACCTGCCTGATCATTTTATCAAACTCTAAAAGAATTATGGTTATTTCGCATCACTCGGTTTATTAGTTTGGTAATAATTATTAAAGGTAGTTACAACCCTAGCCATTGAGTCGAACGGTAGGCAACACAATATCGACTTTGTGCGGGTACATATGGTACATTTCTTCTTGCTGTGAAGCGTAATTATTATTACTTATTAAGATTTTTTAGGCTATTTTGAATCAGCTGTTCTAATTTAATTCTAGAAATTTATTAAAACGTGATTTTTTTAAAAGTATATTATGAGTTTATAAATACCTCAACCAATAGTTATTGTGTCCTATCCTCATTTCTTTATATCTTGGTAGTTAACTAAAGTGTTAAATTTACATAACCTCAACAACAACATTTACACTGCCACTGCACTAAAACTAAACTAACTAGCTCTCTAGCTATAAGAACCATCCTCGTACTTCAAGGGATATAATAAAAAAAGAATTATCGAAATCGGTTCAGCCGTTCTCGAGTTATGCGCTTACCAACACATTTTGCGATTCATTTATATATATATACTAGCGGTCCGCCCCGGCTTCGCCCGTGGTACATAATATTTACGTTTTCTCTACATAAAAACCATCCTCGTACTTCAAGGAATATAATAAAAAAAGAATGATCGAAATCGGTTCAGCCGTTCTCGAGTTATGCGCTTACCAACACATTTTGCGATTCATTTTTATATATAAGAAGAAGATAAGATTATGTGAAAATAACCAGGAAGGTGAAAAACATATTTACGAAAACATAGTAACATAATATGGCTGTCGCTACAATAATTATATTTCAATTTTATCTTTTTATACCTAGTAGAACTGGCCGACGAATAAAAAAAATCGTATTAGAATAAATACAATAAATTACGGAACAAAAAAAGGATTGTAACTGAATTAGGTATGTTTGTTTCTGGGCGCACCGTTTTCGACGACGCGACGCGCGACGTAAGCGTATAGGTATAGGTACCTACTTTGCTAAAACAAACTAATAAAATTGTGTGTCTGTCTGAAAATTCGGTAAAGCATATTTTGCAAGTTTGTAATTACTTTGATAGTTTACCGATTTATAATAATTGTAATTGTAATTGTATAATATATAATTTGCAATGTGGTGAAATTTCATAAAAATCACGGGCCAATTTTTTGTTTTGAATCCCACCGAAAATATAATTGCGTTATTAGAATAATTAATTACTATACCTACCCACGATCAATTATTACAATATAGTCTCAAATGCATACTAGAGAAATATTGCAATTTGATTCAATTAAAATGCATAGCATACAAAAATAAATTCACAACACAAGAAATTCCGCGCGCAAATCATAGCGCGTGTCAATGAAATCAAGAATGTTTTATATCAAGCCGACGCGGACGACGACGCGACGCCGAACAAAAGTACCTACGACGGACGACCACGCTTCGAGTTGCCAAACAACATGAGTAATAAATTGTTTACACAAGTTTTCCATTTTTCTGTATGAGTAGACAGAACTTCAAAACGCCACCTGCTACGGTTTATATTATGAACGATTGTTATAAAAATAAAAGTTATATTTGTTGGTGTAAACTATTTTATTGATCAATAATTTTGGAATTTAAAATTGTCAACATTGATTACAATAAAACGCAGTTTTATTTTATTACACTATTGTTTTTTTTATCAAAACATGTATTTGAAGTACCATATAATATTATGCTGATCCAAGCATTTTCACTCAAAACTTATATCACTAATGATTTGTAAAAGTAAATTATTTCAATATACATTTCATAACCAACATGTAAGAATAATTATTATTATTCCTACCTACAACAACAAACCTAAAACACTATTTACTATGGGAAAATAACCAGGAAGGTGAAAAACATATTATTATTTACGATTTCGACGCACTCGACTTTTAGTAAAATATAGTAGGGAAACATAATATTATGGTTTTGATTTTTGCTACTAGTATAAGAAAACTGCGTGTTCAAACTACTTGTTTGTCTGTCTGAAAATTCGGAAGTACTTTGGTAGTTTACCGATTTATAATAATATTGTATATATCGTTGTTTAAAAAATATTCAAACACAATAAAATATGATATATGTACTGATTTATCACTGGTTTCAGTGATGAACTGATGAGTCAATTATAGCCACTATACTTTCGTCATACGTGTGTATGATTGATGTGATTTGCAACGTGGTGATATTTCAGAAAAATCACGGGTCAAATTGTCCCACCGAAAATATAACTGCGTTATAAGAATAACTATACCTACGATAAATTATACATAATACAATATAGTCTCAAATGCATACTAGTGAAATATTTTATTTGAATCAATAAAATAAAAAAATAAATAAAAAATAATAATAATACAAAAATAAATTCACAACACAAGAAAATCCGCGCGCAAATCATAGCGCGTGACAATGAAATCAAGAACTTTCGAGCCGACGCGGACGACGAAGGAGCCTAACAAAAGTACCTACAATCATAGGCGGCTCGTGACAAAATTGTATGGCCGTGTTCACTTGAAATAAAACAACGAAAATAGGTACCTACAATAGCGTTAGCAGTACAAAAAAAATGAGCACCACATTATAAATGTCTATTTATACACTAAAAATTATAGAGTATTTCAAAACGAATTCAATTATTATTTAGCAATAATTAGAAAATCCCCGAATTTGCATTCGTGATCGTATTCATAGTGTTTGTCTACACTAATATTATAAAGAGGAAAACTTTGTTTGTTTGTTTGATTGTAATGAATAGGCTCATAAACTACTGGACATTTTACCAATGTTTGCAAGTTTGTGATTACTTTGATAGTTTACCGATTTATAATAATTGTATACTTATATCATTGTTTAAAAATATTCAAACACAATATGATATAGGTACTGATTTATCACTGGTTTCAGTGATGAACTGATGAGTCAATGTTAGCCACAATACTAATCACTTTCGTCATACATGTGTATGAACTATGATTGATGTGATTTGCAATGTGGTGAAATTTCATAAAAATCACGGGCCAATTTTTTGTTTTGAATCCCACCGAAAATACATATATTACTAATTGCGTTATTAGAATAATTAATTACTATACCCACGATCAATTATTACAATTTACAATATAGTCTCAAATGCATACTAGAGAAACATTGCAATTTGAATCAATTAAAATGCATAGCATACAAAAATAAATTCACAACACAAGAAATTCCGCGCGCAAATCATAGCGCGTGTCAATGAAATCAAGAATGTAATTTTATATCAAGCCGACGAGCGACGACGCCGAACTAAAGTACCTACAGTACCATTTACCTTCAGTGTACAATACAGTTTACAGACCTACGACGGACGAACAATAATGAGTAATAAATAAAAAAAAACATAGTTTCTAAGGTCATTAGTTTTATTTTATTTTATTGTTATTTTCTTTGAACGATTGGAAATGAAATTACTCAATTTTTACACAGAACTTTGATTTATTAGAATTATGCTCATTATGCATAAGATAACGAACGCGAATGCACGACATCTAGCGCGTCAATGTCTAAACATCGCCTTTCGTTTAGACATTGACGCGCTAGATCTGTAATAAGTATATAGTCTATGCGCTAGATGTCGTGCTTTATGTCGTGTTTCGCTTGGCAAAAGTCACGCACACTACTGTAGAAGTGTCAAATTTTTCCGGTATTTTACTGTTGTTTTTCTAAGTAAATATTGTAAATTATTGATTAAAAAGGTCGAACGCGCACACATTTCATTATAGAGAAGTGATAAAATGATTAGTTTTAAAGAAATAGTGTCTGTGTTAAGTGTTTAGAGGTAATCAAAAATGTATGGAGGGACGGTCGGAACATCAACCTTAAAGCTAACCTACAGAACTTGGAAAGTCAAACAAGTGTGGATCTTCACTAAGATAAATACAGAAGTTAAGAAACTCATATTCAAATGCAATTTTGTTAAATGGAAATATTTTTTCAGTATCTTATTACTGAATGAGATAACAAGAATCATAAATATTTTTTTTTATGTTTTTTTTTTTGCGAAGTGTGGTATAGGTATAGGCTTGGTATAGGTAAGAAGCTTTTTTCGATTTGAGAATTTTCGTTTGTAAATTTCGTTTAGAATAGAAAGGATTTACTTGTATATCACCTACGTAATGATATTTACTCTAGTAATAAAAAAATGTTCAGATTCAAAGAAACACTCCCATTATCTAGTCAAGATAATTATTTTCCTTTTTATGGAACACGACTACGGTCGCTAATGGATATTTTAGAGAAAATAAAAAAGTCGTGTTTAACTAAATTATTATATCACCTCAACCGTCCTAAACATACTTCATAAAGAAAATTTATTTCAGTCAATAAAGTTAATTTTAATGTATTCAAATTTCATGCTCTAGCTGAAGCCTTTTAAAGCTGAGGCACCTACTAAATACGTTGAGAAATTAATTTAAATGAAGTGAAATTACTGGCTTTACATTTATTAGAATTTTACATTGAACAGCTTTCAGAAATGGACTATTGTCCCTGCTGTAGTTAATCCTACATTGAGACGCTGAAATCGACATTGAAAACATTCATTTTCAAGTGAACTATGCGAATCGACTTCTTTAATAAGAATTACGCTATAATGGAACCTGAAATACGATTATTGTTTAAACAAAATGTATTTTTAATCAACAAATAAGTTAGTAGCTTGATATAAAATTCATAAAAGAACGAATATGTTTTGTATGGCCGTAATTTTATTTTAAATGGAACACAGTCTGACAATTTAAAATTGAGTTAAATATCAATACCTGATTATCATTTGTAATTTTGTTTCATTTTCAATGTTATTGAACAGCAAAACAATGTAACATACAATTTGCTTTAATTACGTACTATACAGTTCGAAATTGCCCCAACGCAAAGTTCAATCAACGGTCAGAAGGTGACAGAAAATGAATCAAAAATAGACTGCGTTTAATTCTCTCATCCGAATATTCGATAATAGTGGGGTTCACACAGAGCGAGCAGCCTCGCGAGGCAATTACTGCAAGAAAGAACTCGGTAAGTGTAGCCGTGCCTAGGCTGAAACGGCAGAATGGTGACTTCAGCATGACTCACCACCATGAGACGCTACACCGTGTCGCGGCCAGGCCTTACCCCATTCGTACCTCATCCAAAGCACGATCATACATTATTATATTCTTTTTGTATGAAGATATTCATATCTTATCGTAGCTCGGACGGGACAGAGTGTTGAAATATATATATATATACTAGCGGTCCGCCCCGGCTTCGCCCGTGGTACATATGAAAAATAGATGTTGGCCGATTCTCAGACTTACCCGATGTGCACAGAAAATTTCATGAGAATCGGTCCACCCGTTTCGGAGGAGTATGCAGACTAACATTGTGACACGAGAATTTTGACACGAGAATTTTATATATAAGATATAATGTATAGTATGGATATTGTTTCATTTGTTTCCCGACTGCAGCATGGCCCATCCTCAGCTCGGTGTTAAAACTTGTTTTCTCCGGCCGAGCCCCGTCCACATAGACCGAGCGTTTGCTTCGCGAGGCTTCACGCTCTGTATGTATCCTTTTCACAATCATGGACAATATTTCTTTCATGGTCATGCCAGTCTCTGGTGTAGTGGTGTAGGGTTAATGCTTTCTCGATCGAGCCACGTTCACACAGACCGAGCTCGCGCATTTGCTTCGCGAGGCTGCTCGCTCTGTGTATCCCCGCCTTTTCACAATCAGGGACAATACATCATAATCAAACCACTGCCACGAATTTATGCCTAAACACGTGAAATACCGCCAAATTGATTTTGTTTCGTTCGACAATATCGGAATTGATTTTGTGTAAACATATTTATGCAAATAAGACATGTTTTCGTTTGTATCTCAATATTGTATTGGTAAGAAACGATGGTTATTGGTTAATTCTAAAAAAAATCAGAAACATTTTATATGTACCTTTCGTTTGTAGGTTATTTTCTTATTTTATAAAAAAATCGTTTTCATATACGTACATAATTATCATGAAACAAATTTGCTCTAAGTTCAAGAAATGATATTTTAAACTAATATAACCAATGTGATTTATACTCCAGTCCCTTGAGCACTTATTAACATGCACATCCTTTGCTAGTCAATATCGATATTAATTGAAAACTAATTTATAAGACCGAATTAGTTTTCATCTATTTCTGAAAAAACGTCGTTATATATGTAACATCGTATATCGGATTGATTAAAGTATGCTATGGAATAATATTATGAAATATGTTATGAAAGTTATTTCAGAAAGTGCAGAGGCGTGCTCGTACATTGTATCGATTCGAGTTACGTAGGCAAGATGCGCCCTTAATCCAATTAGGCAGATATTTAGATCAAGCTAATAATAGAAATGCTATTGTTTGCACTAATTGCAGTTTATAGTATAAGCTTTGTTGTTTTTAAACAAAGAGACAATGTAACACACCAATGAGTGATGTTTAAACACCTTTTGAAATTATATAAATCAGTTCTAGCAGTTAATAAGGAAGAACTTTAACCTGATGTGGTTTATGGTCATAAATCTTAATATTATATTAATTAAAAACGAACCTTTCGTATCCTTATTATTCTTACTAAATATACTTAACATTATAATTGCAAAGGCGTGTATGTTTTTTTTCCTGGATGGAGTATAGTGAAATGATATAGATTATAATAGGCTATTTTTTACCGCAGTGAATCATTCCCATGGGATTTTCCTTTGACTACACAAGCAAAGCCGCAGGTACAGCTAGCTTTCTTAAAGACGTTCGTGTTTTCTTTCATTTTAACCGCAACCAGATGATTGTAGCTATGCATAGGAATAATAATAATATCTTCCTTTGAACTTAGTGGTCAAGATTTCTTAGCTACCGAATTCTTGGGCAACACGTTCGCTTTATTATATTTTAACCTGCGTTATAAATATCGCGTATAGATCGCCATAGGTGTAGTATGCATATAATTATAAACTTGATGACTCTGGGCTTAATTACTCTAACTAGTTTCACTTTACTATCACTATAGTAGGTACTATATATTATTTAATAATATATATTATTATTTTATCGCTGTTCAACAAATCTACATTGTTTTCATAATACAATGCAGATTCTCGAACGTATATTTCATCTTGGTATATGCAGTCCAAACTCCAACGCAATCAGCCTCGTTAGATAGAGAAGGTCAAACCACGACCGCAGCGATCCTTGTAAAGAAAATAACTTAAAATTCTGCATCATCACCAAGCCACCTTCGACCTTTACATCGTTGCTAATTAAATGAACCGCAAATTTTAATGGTTCTCATGGTACAATTAATTTGTTTCTTATTAATGATACACTGGATATCATTACCAAGTTAGCTTACCACTACATTTGGCTCCAAGTTCAATAAATACGTTTTAATAAAAAGCTACATTTAAATTTTATTCAGAAATATTTCGATGCTCTTTTGGTGCTGATCCGTCGTTACTGAAAGTAGAACTATACCGGGTGTAATCGTTAAGTGTGCGCAGGCGATTATTCATTAACTATTACAGGTATCAAAAAACTTTAAACTGCTATTGAACGTTCTATACCTAAAGAGTAAAAGGACAATAATAACTTTTTTTAAATATACTTAATGAGAAATATCCAAAAAAATTTTCATGTAAAATTTTTGGGAAATAAAATGTATGAGTTTGAGGTAAATTTTTTGGATATTTCTCGTTTTATTAAAAAGAAGTTATTATTGTCATTTTAGTCATTAGGTATAGTAGTTTCAATATCAGTTAATACATATCTGTAATAGTTACGGAATAATCGCCTGCGCACACTTAACGATTACTCCCTGTATATCTAGACATAGATGGCTTAGGACACTATTCTGAAAATCCGTAAGTCTTTAATTCCTAAATGTGTTTCTTTAATACTGTACGTACCGTACGGTTTCACCCGCGGAAAACTAATTTATAATATGCGTATCTACCTACGGTCTTTAATTCGTGGTTACGATCGCGGTCAAACCTTATAATATTAGGATAGTAGGACTAAACTGTAAACCACTAGAAAACACAAAAACATTATAAACTAACCCGGTAACTAACTCTTGCGCCAGGTTCCGAACTTCTGGCAGCGACATTCCGAAGAAACTATCGATAGCAATGCACTTTAACAAGCAGCTCCATAGCATCTTAACAAGTTGCATTGTGGATTCTTGAAGAACTTTCTCGAACTCAGACTGACCGCGGCGTAATGAAGTTTCCAAGATTTTCTTAGCGGGAATGTTAGCGTGGTTGTGAAGGTTTTTTTTGTGATTGTGTGTTAAGAAAATATAAACAGATAAATATGACAAAATAAATGTAAATTTAAAATGTTATGTAGATAGAAGATCTAAGTGTTGACTATAATCTTAGACTATAATTATTATTACTGTTTGATGTTTATGAGTGTATTTAATTAGTATCTATTGTTCTTATTTAACTATACAGGTTTGAAAAACTATTATTAAAGAGATTCCTAACACATCGTAACAAATTTTTATGTACATCCAAGATCCAACCTATTCATCCCGTATTATCGTAGTAATTAAATTGCAGTTTATTTTTTGTATTCTTGTAAGAACTTGATGAATAAAAAAGATATGACCCATCATCCAAGTCAGATTACGAATGGAAAATCTCATCTCCCTTAGTCTGGAGTCTATTTACAAACAAACAACGTTATATTTTATTTATTTATTAATATCTAATACGCGCGAACAACTGCGCAAATTAAAAACAAAATCAAGGTGTAGCTTACAAAGGATAGCACAGCAGAGTTAAGCCTGATTCCCACGGCATGTTTGCTTCACAAACCCGACCGCGCCACACCACACCACATGCCGTGGGAAACGGCGCGCTTGTGGTCGTTTGCCGACGCCCGTGCTATCCATCGGAAGTCGGTAAGATCAAAGGTGCGCGCTTGGCGCGGTGCGACAGCGTTGGTCGACGTCCGTCGGGGCTTGCAGTCTGTAGCGCGTCATTGTTCGGAACCGTACGATAATTATCGTACAAATACGATAATTTTGTGCCTACGTACGATGTACGATAGCATCTACGATAATTTTGTGCCTACGTAGCTGATGGAGTGGACGAATGAACTTATTTTCGAGTTTTTAACTCTGTACGAAAATGAACCAGCTCTATGGAATTGTTCAAAACCACAATATAAAAATAGAAATGATGTTAATGATGCCTGGTTTCGAATAAAAACCCACTCACATGGAAATATACCTATCGTTGAATTAAAAAAAAAGAAAATTTATTAGGTATTACCGTGCTCGCCAGTGCTTGCCATACGCACACATGCCGTGGGAACGCTCAGTTCAAATCGCGACGGATGGCGACAAGCGCTTGTCGTCTGCCAATGCTTGTGAAGCAAACATGCCGTGGGAACCCACCTTTATACAGGGTGTAATCGTTAAGTGTGCACAGGCGATTTTTCCGTAAGTATTACAGATAACAAAAAACTTTAAACTGATATCGAAAGTACTTAACCTAATGAGTAAAATGACCGTAATAAATTTTAAAAAATAAATCGAGAAATATCAAAAAAATTATCTTTAAACCCATACATTAAGTATGAAATATGAATATCCCATATACATTTAATATGAAAGATTTTAGCTTTCTTTTTCTTTTTTGGTTTTCTGCTTTAATTACTTCGCAAATTTGAAGTGACATTTTCCACGTTTTTCCGGACATTTTCCAGGAATTTTCCAGGGATTTTCCATACATTTCCACGCATTTTCCGGACATTTTCACGCATTTTCCGGGTATTTTCCAGATATTTTCCGGACATTTCCCTGACATAGCCTGTAAATATCTGGAAAATGTCCGGAAAATCCCCGGGAAATGCTAGGAAAATCCCCGGAAAATGCCTGGGAAATTCCCGGAAAATTCCTGGGAAATGTCTGGAAAATGTCTGGAAAATATCCGGAAAATGCGTGGAAATTTCCGGAAAATCCCTGGAAAATGCCTGGAAAATGCGTGAAAATGTCTGGAAAATATCCGGAAAATGCGTGAAAGTGTTCGGAAGGAGCGTGGAAAATGACTGGAAAATCCCCGAAAAATGCCAGGGAAATGTCCGGAAAATGTCTGGAAATCATCCGGAAAATGCGTGGAAATTTCCGGATAAACCGTGGAAAATGCCTGGAAAATCCCTGGAAAATATCCGGAAAATGCGTGAAAATGTCCGGAAAATGCGTGAAAATGTCCGGAAAATGCGTGAAAATGTCCGGGAGGAGCGTGGAAAATGCCTGGAAAATCCCCTAAAAATGCCAGGGAAATGCCCGGAAATGTCTTGAAAACATCCGGAAAATCCCCGGGAAATGCTCGGAAAATCCCCGGACAATGCCTGGAAAATTTCCGGAAAATTTCCGGAAAATAACCGGAAAATGCCTGGGAAATGCTCGGAAAATGTCTGGAAAATATCCGGAAAATGCGTGGAAACTTCCGGAAAAACCGTGGAAAATCCCTGGAAAATATCCGGAAAATGTCCAAATATCCGGAAAAAGTGAAAATGTCCGGAAAATATCCGGAAAATGCCTGGATGATCCCCGGAAAATGTCTGAGAAATGTCCGGAAATGTCTGGGAAATGCGTGGAAAATACCTGGAAAATCTCCGGGAAATGCCAGGGAAATGTCCGGAAAATGTCTGGAAACATCCGGAAAATCCCAGAGAAATGCTCGGAAAATCCCCGGAAAATGCCTGGGAAAATCCCGGAAAACAACCGGAAAATACCAGGGAAATGTCTGGAAAATGTCCGGAAAATGCGTGGAAATGTCCGGAAAAGGCGGGAAAATGCCTGGAAAATCCCTGGAATATGTCTGGGTAATGCCTGGAAAATATCTGGAAAATATCCGGAAAATGCGTGAAAATGTCCGAAAAAAGCGTGGGAAAATGCCCGGAAAATGCCCGGAAAATGCTCGGAAAATCCCCGGAAAATATCCGGAAAATGCGTGAAAATGTCCGGAAAGAGCGTGGAAATTTGCGAAGTAATTAAAGCAGAAAACCAAAAAAGAAAAAGAAAGCTAAAATCTTTCATATTAAATGTTTATGGGATATTCATATTTCATACTTAATGTATCGGAGGGTTTAAAGATATTTTTTTTGATATTTCTCGATTTATTTTTAAAAATTTATTACGGTCATTTTACTCATTAGGTTAAGACGATACACAAAAAAAATCTACTGCTTGGCGGGCGGAGTCTAATAGCTCGCTATCGCGAACGCGGGTGTGCGCGAAGTCATTCTTGCAAACTCGCCGCGCTGCCGCTGGTCGACTCGGGACAAACATGTATGGAGTCGTCATACAGTTATAATATTCTTATACATAATATATTTAATTGTTGATTTATTGGTTTTATTTTCTTGCTTATAAACAAATAATCTTCTTTTTAACAACTACTTAGACATTATTAATAATTATTATTATTTCGTAATGTTTACTTTATTACAAAATAATACAGGTTATAAATAATCTTTAAAATAACAAAAAATATTGTTACTCTGAAAAAATGAAATGGTACTCAATAACGCGGACTACTGAATGGACTTAGATAGAATTTGATACTGACGTAGATATTACATCATGCCCAGAAATGAAAGGTAATATTTCTGAAAGAAGTTATAAACCCTAATTCTTCTCAGTCAAAGTCAAGAGTGGAAGATATCACTAATACAGTAAAACTGATGCGAAACTTTGGATGTTAATTTGTATATTTTTTTGTTAGTTGTTACTTAATCACGTCAAGACTACATTACCAATTTTGATAAAATATAGCTAATTGCCTGGATTTACACATAGGATACTTTTTATCCGAACTGAACACTTATGTGGGATAAGACAGGATTCACGATATAATCTAATTCCACGCGGGCAAAGCCGCGGTCGGAATGATATTTTTTTAAATAAAAAAATTGTTTAAAAAAAACACAAAATATATTGATGCATGTATTTATTTTTTGCACTCTATTATAATTGTAATTATTCATTACAAATAATCAAAATAAAATAGCCAGAACAAAGTTAGGCCCTGGTAGGGTAGGTAGGCAGGTACAGCAATGTGAGACGAACACTGGCTTATTTATACCAATAATAATGTATTATAAACATTAAATTAAGTTTACTTTCTAACAACAAAAATACATAATATTAGCTAATGTGAAAGCGAATCAACCAATCATCCCACAAAAATGAAATGTGCACACAAATATTCATCCAAATCGGTTCATGTCATTAGGAGGAGTGACTGCAGCGCCATCTTCCGGGCCCAATTGTGTTTCCAGATCACCCAGGAACTCAATTTAATATACTTACACAAAATTTTTCGAAATGAAAACTCACATTACTATGTAAATATGAATATAAACCTGTTTTAGTACTAAGCAATTTCCCGCACAGGTGGAGTAAGTATAAATGAAATAAATATCAACATCAAATTCTTTATACAACATACTTATCTACCACCTTCTAAGAAATGTAATTCTTGAAATTATTTCGTATTTTTTTTAAATATAATACTACTCCAATGAGCTCCTGTTCCATATTATGTCCGCCATACTTCCACTAAGTTCACCATGATTTTTTATTTCTTTGCACTTTGTTGCTTTTTGCTAAAAATGGAATCATGCGATAAAACCAGTAGAGCTTTGATAACATACATTTTTGACTGAATAAAGGTACTTACGAAGGAGTGGATTCACATTGTGAACAATCAGTGGGTTTATTTTCCTTCTGGATTCCGGATTTCTGAACAGATTATTTATGCTATAAATGAAAAAATCTTACACATTCGTTATGTACTTAAAACAGGGGTACATATCAAACATCGTCTATAATACAATTATCATCAAATTTAAAATAAAACCAACTTACTTCATTAATTTGTTCCAATTGTAAGCATTATTTTTCCTCCAACCTTTATGTTTCTTCTTCTTATTTTCTTTATTGTCCCCATTTGTCTTATCGTGTTGTCACCCTTTTTTACGATTGCGCGAGCGACACAAGTTCCCCGTGTGACGGCCGTAGCGGGAATGACTCGTGCAGCGATCGGGGTAGGAAGATACAGGGCGGCTCTCGCTATATTGGCTGGTCGCGCGCTAATTTCAAGTATTTCTTGTTTATTTCAAAACCATCGCATATTTCAAAATTCTTACGTTATTATTCATTATTATTCTTTACGTTTGTTATTTACATATATATTCATTATTATTCTTTACGTTTGTTATTTTGAAGATGCCAGAGATTAAAAAAAAATAACAATGATAACTTTGTATTTTTTTTCTATCGAGAAAATATCATGGAATCATGTTTCTAAAACGGTAGACGTATTGTGTTACTATTGAACTTTCTTGTCAAGAATTTTCATCACGACAACTTTAATAATATAAAAATTACGAAGGTTTGAAAAGGGCCGTAAATGTTAGAAAAATTAATTCATCACCTTAAGTACTTTCGATATCAGTTTAAAGTTTTTTGTTATCTGTAATACTTACGGAAAAATCGCCTGTGCACACTTAACGATTACACCCTGTATATCAAAGCATTTAATTATTACCTATTGCGAGGTCAGTTAAATTTGAACTTTATTTTATGAATAAATAAAATACATTTTTAGATATAATATATTAAAATAACGACAAAGTGTTTAAGTATTATATGAAAATATATAGTTCGCAAAATAATAAATAGTAAAATTATGAAGATATTAGCAAGAATTTAATTGAGCAAGCAAAGGGGCCATCTGATGTTAAGTGGTCACCACCGCCCATAAACATTTGTAACACTGGTGGTATTACAGATGCTTTGCCGCCTTTTCGAGGACAAATACTGTGTTAATATGTAACAACATTGAATAATCAAATTGGAAATAAAATAGCATATACTATATTATCTTATACTAGCGGTCCGCCCCGGCTTCGCCCGTGGTACATATTTCGCAATAAAAGGTAGCCTATGTTCTTTCTCAGGCTTTAAAGATTATCTGTGCCAAATTTCATCATAATCGGTCCCGTAGTTTATGCGTCAAAACCATACATACATACAAACCTTTCCTCTTTATAATATTAAGTATAGATAATATTCATAAATCTGCTAACAAACATACCAATCAAATACACATTAATTATATCTAGCCAGTCACCTAGCAGATCTTGAGATGGCACGTACGCAGTCAATAACGCTCAAAAGCACAACACTCCATACAAAGGGAACACTCGCTACTCGTAGGACACGTACCGCTGATTAAAAGGATCCCTTACTAAACATATACAGTGACCTCTGACGGCATAGCATGATTTATCCCATATATTCTAAGTTGTTACTAGCTACTAGATAAGAATATTATGTTACACTAGCTTCCGCCCGCGACTCCGTCCGCGCCGAACAATTAAGAAAAATATTATCTTTTTTTTCTATGTATTTTCCCGGGATAAAAAGTATCCTATTTTATGCCCAGGATAATAAGGTATAATTGTACCAAGTTTCATCGAAATCGAACCGTTAGTTTTCACGTGATGCCTTCACATACAGACAGACAGACAGACAAAAATTTTTTTAATCACATATTTGGGTTTGGTATCGATCCAGTAACACCCCCTGCTATTTATTTTTTCAATATTTTCAATGTACAGAATTGACCCTTCTACAGATTTATTATAATATTATATGTACAGATTATAGCATGTTATTTTAAACAGTTTGGGTGATATTATTCTTGCTGTGTTTAGTTTCTCCTACGTGATGAAAATACATTTTAATTCTTCAAACTTTTAGCCCCTGTTTTATCCCTTTGGGTAGATTGTCAAAAACCTTTCGTGGATGCCTACATCGCAGTAGCTATCTGCATGCCAAATTTCAGCCCGGTCGGTCCAGTAGTTTCTACAATGCGTATGGATGTTTTAAATTCATTAGTTTTCCATTGTGTAAGATAAATTAAGGTTAGGAGGCCTAGTGCTAGTTGTGGTATAATAGACTGGGGTAGAAGCCTTTAAAAATAATGAAAAGATAAAAAAAATCGCAGTCGGATGAAACCCATTAGAAAAGGAGGGGAATATGATGAAAATAAAAGGAAAAATAAATTACGGTCAATCCGAGTTCGGGAAGTGGGAGGGGGGAGCTTTCAAGAGAAAAAAATGGTTTCTCCTGATTTCCGACAAAACTACAAGTCCTATAGAAAAAAATTCAATGGCAAAGTTGTAGTTAATTAAAAGTTCTACAACTTTTGTATTCACAATTTTTTCACATTACCTCAAAATTTAGGTGAAAAATTCAAAAAACCAAGTTTTTGGTCTTTTATTTTTATCTACTTCAAAATTTATTTTTTTTCTACGAAATTTGGTGGAAACTTACTTTATAATGTCCCAAATACACTGTAATTTATTTGATTGAAAATATTTATTTTTTCGCCTTATTTTCAATTAATACCAAAAAAACAACCTAATTTTCAATCGAAAAGTCACCCGTCAAAATATCAGCTTTTTTCAAAAACTTGGGGTGCCTTTTATTCATTGAAATCTCTACTTTCATATGGTGTAAAAAAAATAAACACCACCATAGTAAATGTTCTCAGGAAATGCATACAAATAGTGTGAAAATTAGCTTTTACTAAATCAGGCACACTTCTCGAACTACCTGAAATGTTTTTATCGACATCATTTTGCTTTTGAATATGCTGTAAAATATTAAACTTAGAACAGATAATTATTTTTCTTTTGAAATATTACCGAAAAGCCGATACAAGAGAAGATATAGAGTTCGAGAAGTGTGCCTGATTTAGTAAAAGCTCATTTTCACACTGTTTGTATGCATTTCCTGAGAACATTTACTATGGTGGTGTTTATTTTTTTACACCATATGAAAGTAGAGATTTCAATGAATAAAAGGCACCCCAAGTTTTTGAAAAACGCTGATATTTTGACGGGTGACTTTTCGATTGAAAATTAGGTTGTTTTTTTGGTATTAATTCAAAATAAGGCGAAAAAATAAATATTTTCAATCAAATAAATTACAGTGTGTTTGGGACATAATAAAGTAAGTTTCCACCAAATTTCGTAGGAAAAAAATGAATTTTGAAGTAGATAAAAATAAAAGACCAAAAACTTGGTTTTTTGAATTTTTCACCTAAATTTTGAGGTTATGTGAAAAAATTGTGAATACAAAAGTTGTAGAACTTTTAATTTCCTACAACTTTGCTATTGAACTTTTTTCTATAGGACTTGTAGTTTTGTCGGAAATCGAGAGAAACCATTTTTCTCTCTTAAAAGCTCCCCCCTCCCGCTTCCCGAACTCGGATTGACCGTAATTTATTTTTCCTTACATTTTTATCATATTCCCCTCCTTTTGTAATGGGTTTCATCCGACTGCGATTTTTTTTTGTTTCAAAAATTATCTACTCTAGTCTATAAGAATAATTTATTGAAAGACGTTTTATTATTCTATAATACTTACTTTTAGAATATAGTATTGTATATACTGAAGATACGCCTCTAACTTAATGTAGTAAGCGGCTACTTTCTTAATTCGAGGCTGTCGTTTCTAAAGTAATAATCACTAAATAGTATAAAACAAAGTCGCTTTCTCTGTACCTATGTCCCTTTGTACGTTTACATGTTCTAAACCTAGTAATTAATAACCTTTTAAGCTAGTAATTAATATTATTTGATTCTTAAGTATATGTAATCTATGTATAATTACAGTTTCTTGTATAATGTACGTATTTATGCACTATCTACCTTTTTACTGATTTATTTTTCCTATACCCCAAGGTTGCCTGGAAGAAATCGCTTTTAAGCGATAAGGCCGCCAAATTGTACATTTATTTTAAGTTAAATATCGTTTTTTGTAAATTTTGTTTTTGTGTGCATTGTACAATAAAGTGTTTTCTATTTCTCTCTATTTCTAAGGCATGAAGACGAACTCAAAAGGTATGTAATAACATAAACTTTCCAAAGCTGGAACAGCCATATTTTCACAAAATATAGTTTGGATGTTAGCTCACATTACATGTGTCCCAGTGTCGGTATTTGTGTCAAGAGCGACCCCATACGATGATATTGTGTCAACAGTGACGTTTTTAGCGCTTTCTCGTCGCCACAATACTCTTGCAAATTATTCTCTGTTTAAAGCGATTGTAGCTCACATAACAATCTGGACTTGTGACAAATATTAATAATTGTTCTACCTATATATTGTGTACCTATTATAATATATAATATAATAATATGATACCTATATATAATATCACATTTCTATCCGTGTAAATATTCCTCACGAACACAGCCATACCGTCATAAGACGATATTATTGCACAAAATAATCTCCACTCACCCGCAAATTTTTTTATTTTTTTTTTGTATATGTACTTTATAAAATATTGTGAAACGTTAGAATAAGTGAATTGTAAAATTCTTTGAAAATAATTAATGTCTCTGAACCTACCTATTATGATATACTAGCTGAGCCGCGCGTTTTCACCCGCATCGCTCCGCTCCCGTTGGTCTTAGCGTGATGTTGTATAGCCTATAGCCTTCCTCAATAAATGGGCTATCTAAAACCAAAATAATTTTTCAAATCGGACCAGTAGTTCCTGAGATTTGCGCGTTCAAACAAACAAACAATCTCTTCAGCTTTATAATATTAGTATATAGAATTATAATATGAGGTAGGTTTGCCGTAACTATCGTTCTTTTCAAACTCAAACTCAAACTCAAAATATAAATTTTTCTGAATGAATAATATTACCAGTAAAAAATACTCACAATTTACAGTTGCAATGGCTCTGGCTTTTCCTCGGTGAAGCCATGTCTACCGCCTGACCAACTCAACTCGCACTTGAATTGTCTCGTGTTTTTAAGCTTTTATCTCAGACTTTGAGCGCGGCGACCGAATGTAAAAATTCCGTAACGAAATAACCTAACACCCACCCACTCCAACCGGCACAGCGATGCGATGCTATGCAATAGCTTTACCGCGGCCGCGGCAGTCCTCGAGTCACGAGTGCCACACGTATTTTTTTCGTTAATGTACTTTGAACAACTATATATATAATACAACCACTTTCCGAATTCTTCTTCTATCTCTAATCAAGCTATTTTGGTGATTTTGTTTCCCTTTAGAATCGGAAAATAACGGACGATAACAGCATACCTTTCAAGTTTTTCAGCCTTATCTCACTTCTTCATTCTTAGATATACACAGATTTCTTATATTTTAAGAGCATAAACCTAAAAAGGTGCTCTTATAGAATTTATCTTATATTCCACCTGTATAAAAGAGGCACTTGTGGTAGTCACAGCAAACGTGAAAAGCCCTTGCAAATATTCGAAAATACGATGAAAGTTTTGAAGTTTTCTTAACAGTGAAGCAGTTTAAACTTATCGTCTGGTTGGTCATGTGTGTTTTTTGTTGTTTCTTGGAAACAAAAGGAACGAAGAGTAAATAGTTTAAAAAACTTTTGTTTTTATTCGTTTGAACCACAGGTTTGAACGTTGTTAAATCCTTTTGTAATTTGAATAGTATGTTTGTGAAATATAACAAAGACGAAATCTATAATATATATTATACTAGCGGTCCGCCCCGGCTTCGCTTGTGGTACCTATATGTTTAAACTATCCTATCTCTCAAGTTGGATCTTAATCGAATTTTATTATAATCGGTTAAGCGGTTTAGGAGTCCATTGAGGACAAACATGCATGTTGAGTTATAAATAATGTAACGGTTGTAGTTACACTATTTATAACTCAAGAACGGCTGAACTAATTTGGTTGAAAAATGGTAGCGAGATAGCTTAAAACTAGAAGAAAGACACAGGAGACTTTATCCCTAAAAATAGAAAAAAAAATACATATTTATCTAATATATTATTATTCCCGTGCACCTGTGCACTAGTGCACCTGATTCGCAGTTAAAATCGACCTGTTTTTATACCTTTTCGGTTCCAACTTTAAATCTAAACATTTTCCTAGCTAAAAACCGATTCCGAGCCGTGACGTAGCCAAAAGTTTTCGATTGAAACGATATTGAAATGTAATAGACTGCTTTTACGGCTGTGTTGTTTTAGTTCTTTAGCTGTACCCAAGAAGGCTGTACCATAAAACGAGTCATAACAATATATGAACGTAGTTTTTCTGTTTGCTTCCCCCCTAGACAAGTGGCTTTCTATTAGCGTAAAGTTCAATAGAATAAATAGATTATGAATGTATGAGATTGACGTAATCAATCGTCGTCGTCGTCGTAATCAAACGTCAATCTCATACATTCATAATCTATTCTATTGAACTTTACGCTAATAGAAAGCCACTTGTCTAGGGGGGCTTATCTTTTCCGTTTTAGAATTGAAAGTAGGTAACTTACTAAATATTATTTAATTTGATACAAAGGTTTTAAGACTAATATTAAAACTGATTTTGTTTTGTACTATCCTACAGTGACTATGTTTTATTCTTATGACTATTGTTTTACAAAACAAGTGAATTATTTAGTTACTTTAGTCTTTAGATGTCATAAAGATTGTTTTATACCTGAAAATAAATTTAACGATTCACTTATTTTGAAATCCGGTATAATTTTGAGAATGTTGGGCATCCGATACTTTACAGTGCAGTTTGAAGGAGTACCTATACAACATTGTTTAATGTTTATACCTAGACTAGACTGAACTCTTTCTTTTACTATATTGTGACATAAAACTAGTTTTTTTTACAAAAACTTTTTTGTACAAAAACTGTCCTGCCTTCAGGTACTTGACATAATATAGGCTTTTTAGTTTGAGAGTCAGTTACTTAAAAATTTAAAAAAATAACAACAAGCTTCGTCGTTTTTTCCTCTTTAAATTTCAGTAAAGCTAATTTTTATAGGAATTAACCAACCAATTTTTATATTTATTTTCTCTAGGTTGGCTTTAGACGTTTTAATTTCCGCTACCAAGGTCAATTTCATCTAATCTATGATGCCAACTACTCGGATATTTTAACGCAAACATTTATTGTGATAAGCACAATTAATATCTTATATATAAAATTCTCGTGTCACAATGTTAGTCTACATACTCCTCCAAAACGGGTGGACCGATTCTCATGAAATTTTCTGTGCATATCGGATAAGTCTGAGAATCGGCCAACATCTATTTTTCATATGTACCACGGGTGAAGCCGGGGCGGACCGCTAGTATTATATATAGAAAGCGAATATATTTTTATCTTTGTCATTTTTATCCTTATAAATATTTCAGACTCTCGAAAATAAAAAATAATTAAACTAATTAGTTCTACTTCCTATCCTTCCTACTAGTCCTATAGTATAATGAAGATATTATGTATGTTTGTTATTTTTTCACGCAAATACTACTGAACGGATTACAATGAAATTTAGCACACATATAGAGAGTAACTTGGATTAATACATAGAATAAATTTTATCTCGAAATTCCCACAGGAACGGGAATTATGCGGATTTTTCTTTGAAAACGCGGACGAAGCCGCGGTCGGAAAGCTAGTAATTTATAAATGTAAAATTTGAACGGGTCCATAACTCCATAGTATATGATATTTTAGTAAAAGCCGTTCTAATAAAAGTTTAACAAAAGGAAAAGCCAAAGAACATGAAAACATTACGTTTCAAATTCATGCAAGAAGTATAAAAAGTTTTTAGTGTCTTCAAATAAAGCCTCTCTTTATATGCGTATGTTTGAGAAAGGCAAGTATATGATTGAATTGGTTACCCTCGGATTTATTTCATTTTTACCTTCCGTAGTCTAAGAAAAGTTTTAAGAATAAAAAAAATGATTTGTGTTTAATGTGAATAATAATAAAAAATCTACTGAATCCCACAAAATATATAAAAACTTATTAATATGATAGAAGTAGTAACTTCTTTTTAAAAAAAATCATATTTTTAAGTTACTTTAATAACAAACTATTTAATATTAACCTTAATTAAAATAAAGTAACCTATTTACGTGGTGTTTGCTATTTTTAGGATAATAAAAAAATGAAAACTGGGAACTTCATATTTTATACAACGAAGAATTATTTACTTCCTTATTGAAATAAATTGTATAGATAACAAATTTAGTAAATCTCTCATTACTGTTCTTAGAAACGCAAATACAAAGTGTACTTCCCAAATATTTTACCTATAATAGAATCTCTGGTATCTGGTATCCCTGTCAAACAAATTGGATTTACCAGAACGAGTAATTAAAAAAATTGGTTGTCTGTAAAGGCATTCTGAAAACTTTATTTAGTACGGAACCCAAGTTCAATTCTTACTTGGCCAACAATAATTTTATTTCATTATTCCGACGCTCACAAGTTGGTTAGTTGAAACCGCTTAACATCATAAGTCTATAAAACATATTTGCACTTAGTGAAAATCTTCCTTAGTGAATATCATCTATATCTTCAAACTCCACATTTTTATAAAGTCGGTTAAAAGTCGATATTATTATAAAAGTATCGCTTGAGCTTTAGAGAAAATAAAATATGAACTTAGAAGGCCCGTCAGAACTTCATTGATATACGTCGGAAGTTTGAGAAATACCTATGTGAATTTTAATAGTTCTATTCCTTGTTTAATACGAATTGTTTTATTTTGGAAATTTTAATAATATTATGTGTTTATCAAGAATACAAGGTGTCTCAATTGAAAATTTATATTTTGTCGATGAATAAAAAAAAGTAAGCGGTGTATTGAAAAAATGTTTATTAATTATTAAAGTGCAAGTGCAAGTTACCCTCTATATGTGTGCTAAATCTCATTGTAATCTTGGATTTATAACATAGGATAGGTTTTATTTCGGAAATCCCACGGGAACGGGAACTGTGCGGGTTTTTCTCTGAAAACGCGGGCTAAGCCGCGTGCGAAAAGTTAGTAGGTATATAATAATTTTACAACCAATTTTTATTTTTGTCCATAATTCATTGAGTTTTTCTTTCTTTCGTGGAAACATTGTTACAATACCTTTTCCTGCATTGAAACAATATGAATACATATTTTACAACGTATAATATTGTTATTGCAAAATATTTTTAAACAATTGTTAATATGAATTTTTGATGGTGATTTTATTTCACTTTCGTAGAAACCCTTCATTGATATTAATTATATTATGACTAAAATATTCTGTTACGAATATACTTATTACTTATATCAATTTTTTTCGTCATAATCTATATAAATAGCTTTTTAGTTATTAAAGACAGTAGGTATTTTAGCTTTTAATAAAATCTTATATTAAGTACAAATATTACTCGAACTTGTTATTAACCGATGACGCGGCTAACGTTTCTTGAAACTTCGATATATTTAGAAATTTCCCAATTAAGAGTTTTTTCAGAATCATTTTATCCTGGAAACCTTTTTTCAAACACGGAAGCCCTGAAATTTTTTTTGAAAATTTCAAGTTTCAGAATATTTAAGACCAGTGTCATGACTTGCTGATAAAGTCCCTGATAGATTTAAATCGAAAAAAATAACAGAATTGATTAGAGAAAATAACAATTGTGCAATCAAATGCATTTAACATTACGGGATTCTGAATTATGAATTCATTGAATATAATAATTATCACACAACACATCGCTAACTAAACCAAAATTTAAATACGTTTTATCAACTATTTATACACTAGCTTTCTTCCGGCTTTGCTCGTATATACCTATTACTTAATAGGCAATAGCACAACAGCTGATATCTAAATACAATTTCATTCCTTACTAGCGGTCCGCCCCGGCTTCGCCCGTGGTAGGTACATATTTACGTTTTCTCTACATAAAAACCATCCTCGTACTTCAAGGAATATAATAAAAAAAGAATTATCGAAATCGGTTCAGCCGTTCTCGAGTTATGCGCTTACCAACACATTTTGCGATTCATTTTTATATATAAGATTTAAAACTTTTTCCTGTCTTCTAGATTTTGACTCACATTGACACCAATTTATACAACGAATTATAATCAAATTATAATCAAATTGACCAACTCTTTTTGAACTTGCTTAAATAAAACATACCTTAGAATAACATTCCTTTAAAATAGATATATCATAAAAAAAACAAACAAAGAATCAAGATTAAGAAAATCAAAGAAAGAATCCTGAAGATGTCATACGTGTGCTTTTAATTAATGAATTGCCACTGAAGCGTCTATTCAAAACTCTTATTGAAATCACACAACATTGACGTATACTGAAACTGGAAATAGCCTGTTCCGTCGCGATAAACAGACAGAAAACGCGAATGAAAAACCCCTTTTTCCCTTTTACTTCGGATCGTTAAAACAACGAGAAGCTTTGCCTTGCCCATTTGTATTATTTGTCTGCCCCGGGACAGTTAGCACCCCCCTTCCAATAAAAACACCCTGTATGTAGACAATACGTACAGGGATAATTGCGAACGCCGGATTATTCAGCTAATCCCCCAGGAACCACAACAAACGAATGCAAAAAACGATATAAGAATACAACGGAGCTCTCAGTTTCACGGAAAGGGATCAAGGAGAAATTACAATACAGCATGATGTTTTTTCACGCAAATCTCTTGGAGGCACTTTTGTTGGAATTTATTTTATCTCATCTCATTCGATGGGCGTAGCTTATTTTGGAAAGGCGATTAATGCAATAAGCGCTCAACATAGAAAAATATACTTTCGAATGGGGCATTAGCTTTAGCAGGATGTTTCGTGTATTCTTTCACTAATATATAAAGTAAAAAAAAATTGGTTGTCTGTAAAGTCGGTTTACTGACGATAGTTGAACGTGACAACGTCCGATTGTGCTTCTTTGTCGCTCGTTCCGCGCTCTCGCTTGCACTTCAAGCTCTACATGGAACGCTTTAGAGCGAGGTAACGCCGCATGAGTCATGTTTTTTCGTGTGTGCAGCCGGCTCTATCGAATTATAAGACGTTGTCACGTCAAAAAGTTTCGATTGGGGTATTTATATTACAGTCAATTTCACGTCTTAATCATCATCATCATTATCAGCCCATATTTGTCCACTACTGGACATAGGCCTCAGTTATGGCACGCCATTGAGCCCGGTCATTCGCTCGTTGACGCCAGTTATGCCACGTCTTAATAATCAAATAAAAATATTTATTGGAAATAATTATCGTTGTTAGCGAAATTTAGCCTCTTCGTAGTAGTTATAGCTCAGAAATAGATATCTAGATTTGAATAATAATAAAATAAGAAAACGGCTACTGTTTGATTATGTTAAGTAGTTGATTTTTTTATCATTGAAACATAATATGTGAAATACATCCTTAATATCCCACAAGCAAAGACTGTACTCAATTGTTCTCATTTACCATGAAATATATTAGAATAGCGAGTTATTTTATAAAACTAAAAACTATCCCCGTGGTGCACTAACTTACTCCATTAACTTTTGTAAAATTGCTAGATACCTACAAGACGTCAAGGCTCGAGGGCTGGCTGCATCAGAAAGCTGAGAAAATTAGTTTTAAATAATGTATATTTTATCTTAAAGGTCAGCAACAGATTCGCCATTTCTTTGACGTCATCAGGTAACTTCCACGGTTACCTAGTTGTTTCTACTTCCATAAAAATATAGTCATCGAGTTTTATAACACATACCTATTTTATAAAAGAGTTAAAATTAAATCTTCTTACTTTTAAAGTTTTAAAGGAAATTGTTCCTCACGGAACTATTTTTTTAATGTAATTATTACAATTTTAAACTAACCATGCTTTACCAAGCATATTTGCTTCATTTATATAATATTACTAGCGGTCCGCCCCGGCTTCGCCCGTGGTATATATGAAAAATAGATGTTGGCCGATTCTCAGACTTACCCGATATGCACAGCAAATTTCATGAGAATCGGTCCACCCGTTTCGGAGGAGTATGCAGACTAACATTGTGACACGAGAATTTTATATATAAGAAGAAGAAAGATATTTTTGTAACAATGTACATTAACTGAATATTTGAAATTTAATATTATTGTGAAGTACCAACAATATTAATTTGTTAATAAGTAATAATATTCGACGATAATTTAAAATACAAATTAGGTTAACGGCTCCAATGGAACAGTTAATTTTTGGTTAACGCTTGGTTAGCGAGCGAAATAAAAATTAAATATAAGCGTTGAAACAGAAAAGATTCTGTAGGGTTGTCACGCAATGTTTAAAAAATATAATAATAATAACTTATTTATCAATCTGTATTACGTATCCATACTAATATTATAAATGCGAAAGTAACTCTGTCTGTCTGTCTGTTACTCACTCACGCCTGAACTACTGAACCAATTTGCATGAAATTTGGTATAGATAGATATATTTTGATACCCGAGAAAGGACATAGGATAGGTTTTATCCCGGAAATCCTACGGGAACGGGTTTTTCTCTGAAAACGCGGGCGAAGCCGCGGGCGGAAAGCTAGTATTTAATAATATTAAAGCTTATACTGATGTTATAATATTGGAAGCTGATATTAAAATCTGTTCCCATACCCGATTTGTTTAAGGATTTATTTTTCCATAATTACATCAAAACTTATATTTTACTAAATTCTCTTTTACCGAATTACTATTTGTTATCTAGCTTTTTATTAGTTTTACGTCACTATAGTTAGTTCAGTAACGTATGCTCTATGTTACAAAGGTTTACTTTAAAGTTTTCGTGTAGAACATTAATGCGTAGGGAGTGTCTTACACTAACTAGAAGGCTTAGTTAGGCTTCATCATCATCACTACATAGTAAAAAACAAAGTCGCTTTCTCTGTCCCTATGTCCCTATGTATGCTTCAATCTTCAAAACTACGGAACGGATTGTGATACGGTTTTTTTAAATAGAACGAGTGATTCAAGAGGAAGGTTTTATTATATAATTTATCAGGTTTTAGACAAAGCGGGCGAAGCCGCGGGCGGTAAGCTAGTTGTAGTAAACCTAACATGAATATAATTATTTTGAAAGATACTCGTGTACGCTATTTCTAATTAATTGGACATAGATAAATTCTATCATGGTGGTCAATTTTGAGGGAGACTTGTTAAGTTCTCGAAATATATGAAATTGAAACATAGTACATTTCTTATTTAATGAAAGGTGCGTAAAAACACTTAATGAATCAACAATTTTTAAACAGTTTCTGCAAGTCTCTTTTATAAAGGGGTAAAAGTAAATATGTGAACTATACTTAATTGAAATATCTTGACCACTTTCCGAATAAGGGACAAATCTCCCCTTTTTCACAAATTAAAGTAACTAAATATGTAATCATTGTTATATTTTACTTAATACAAGATATCGAAGTATATAGAGATAGATATCGTTGTATTGTTCCGATATGTTGTTGATTATTGTTACCGATATATAGTGTTTGAAATAGGTCAGGGTTACATGTAAGCCAGAGTGTCAGAAGGCAAGACAAGAATAATTCACACTGGTTTCATAAGCTAGGAGCATTGTTTGCTCAAAGCTTTGATCCACGACGTATCCAGTTCCAAGGTGTATATCAAATATATCTTTATATATATAAATCTCGTGTCACAATGTTTGTCCTCAATGGACTCCTAAACCACTTAACCGATTATAATAAAATTCGCACACCATGTGCAGTTCGATCCAACTTGAGAGATAGGATAGTTTAAATCTCAAATCGTTTTAGAGAAAGCGGGCGAAGCCGCGGGTGATAAGCTAGTATATTATATAGTTTCCTCAATAGCTACATCACTACATAGTATAAAACAAAGTCGCTTTCTTCTTTCTTTCTTTCTTTCTCTGTCCCTATGTATGCTTAAATCTTTAAAACTACGCAACGGATTTTGATGCGGTTATTTTAATAGAGTGATTCAAGAGGAAGGTTTTAGTATATAATTTATTATGTTTTAGACAAAGCAGGCGAAGCCGCGGGCGGAAAGCTAGTCTTATAGCGTCTCAATAGCATCTCAATAGATGGTCTCGGATTTACGAATAGTTTTAATGTCACATTTAACTACTTGTAATATAACTATGTAAGTATGTTATAATCTTAAATGTTATTACATTTACAACCAGTGAACACAATCTTATTTAAGTATTATATTCTCAACGAAAACTCCACAAGAAACTATCAATACAGTAGAACTCCAATTATCCGAATTAATGGGGACCGGGACCCATTCGGATAATCAAATATTCGGATAATCGGATTTAAAAAAAAATTGCCATTGGAGAGAATAAAAGCTACGTTTTGATATAGCACTATTTTTTTATTGAATTAAATGAAAAAAAAAAACATAATATTTTTGCAATCATTTTTCTTATTTCCTTTAGTGACAACGCATCTTTATCATCATCATCGTCTCCATATTCTTGTTAGGGGTAGAATAATAGCGCACTTAGACTATTTTTGGACAATTTTTTGTGATTCGGATAATCGGCGATTCGGATAGTCGGAGTTCGGATAATTGGAGTTCTACTGTACCATCAAAAACAAAAACAAATACAAGAACCACTCCCCAAGGTGCACTATAAATCGTATTTCATTATTATTTTATTCGTTCGAATTTTCGAATCTATTTTGATCAGATTAGTAACCACAATTTAACACATTGTAAATGATCAGATTATTTTACTCTGTTCAAATTCAGCATAAATCACCGTCAAATTATTCAAATCTGATGTCAGCTTCAGTAAAAAGCCATAATATTATGTTGATGCAAAATCCCTAATTGCTGTATTTAATTATAAACTCTCGAACTTTCGCGTCCAGCATGGAAATTTTTCTCTCGTGACATTCAAGAACGCACGCTTCGTGTAAATACAATTTATTATCTGTAGGAAAGGTCACTGTTAATTTACAAGTGTTAGATTTATATTTTAAAACTAAATGACCATTGTATAACTCGCCTATTTCAGATCCATATAAAAAAAAAGACGTGTGGCACTCGGGGACTGCCGCGGCAAAGCTATTGCATAGCGTGCCTTCAAGCCACACCTCCGCGCCCGTCGGAGTGGGGAGCGTGAGGTTTTTCGTTACGAAATTTCTGGATTCGGTCCCCGCGCTCAAGGCCCGCGAGAAGCTATGCAATAGCTTAAAAAAACAGGAATTTCACTAGCGAAGAAATGTGACTGCCAAAACAATATACCAACATCGTTTATGGCGGGTAAACAAAACCCATATTTCTTGCAAGTTAGACAAACAAGACATGTAAAACTAAAGAGTGCTCAACCCTAATTCGGAAATAAATGCAGTTAAATACTTATACCGGTCCCTCTAGAGCAGAATTCCTTGTATAAAGTTTTGGGTCGTGAAATTTCGAACACGGTCATATTAACGCCATTTTCAGGAAACTGGTTTGATAATATACCTACGAATTAAGAAAACACACGCGGTTTAAGAAATTAAATGGGTAAGAAGTTCATGTGTTTTTTCAAATATAATATTTCTGCTGCTATACTTAGCTTTTGTAATTATTAAATTACTAGCGGTCCACCCCGGCTTCGCCCGTGGTACATATTTACGTTTTCTCTACATAAAAACCATCCTCGTACTTCAAGGAATATAATAAAAAAAGAATTATCGAAAGCGGTTCAGCCGTTCTCGAGTTATGCGCTTACCAACACATTTTGCGATTCATTTTTATATATAAGAAGAAGATATTGCTCTGTGATGTGGATTTTAAAAGAATAGTTAATAGAACATTTTTATACTCGAATAAAAAAATATTCAGAATTTATGAACTTATTAATTACAAGATCCAGTCCATAAAAATAATGTAAGATAGCATGAAAAAAGTAACCTTCATCAGGATTAGGTTATTTCTCATCTTTTTAATTTCCAATCAACTTTTTTAAACGGTTCGAGTATATCAAGCTATCCATTTTAAAGGGCTGCATTAATCTCTATTCTTCTAATGAGTCTATTTTTTAATTTCGCTACCGAGCTCAATATCGGATTTTGTATTTTAATTTTCTTCCTTGAAATAATATCTTAGGAACAATTCTGTATTATCATGATTTTGATTTGTCAAAGTTATAACAGAATAAGCTAGTGTTTGTTAGAATTAGTTCATTTAAATAATTTATCATAGTAATATTATCAACTAGCTGCTCCGCGCGGTTTCACCCCCGTAGCTCCACTCTTGTTGGTCGTAGCGTGATGATATATAGCCTATAACCTTCCTCGATAAATGAGCTATCTAACACCGAAAGAATTTTTCAAATCGGACCAGTAGTTCCCGAGATTAGCGCGTTCAAACAAACAAACTCTTCAGCTTTATAATATTAGTATAGATTTGCTATTTTCACGAAAGTATTACATAAACATATACTTCTTACATACTTATATATTTACCTTTATTAAAGAAAGTCGTGTTGGTTAACTTACTTATATCATATCATACTTAGTCAAGATCAACTTAACAAATTTTGATAATTTTTGGTTTAGGATTTATCTCCATTGGGATTAGGATGATAAAATTTTGAAAAACAGAAATAAATAATTGCGTCCCTGTGCAGCCATTATAGGTAGTAAGGGTATATAATATCTAATCTATACTAATATTATAAAGAGGAAAAGTTTGTAAGTATGTAAGTATGTATGTATGTATGTATGTATGTATGTATGCATGGTTTTCACGCATAAACTACTGGACCGATTTCAAAAATTATTTCACCATTAGAAAGCTGCATCTTCACTGAGCAACATAGGCTATATTGATTGCATTTTCAAAAAAAAGTAGAGATCCTTACCAAAAATGCAATAACAACCCAAGGTGTAAAAAATTCCTTAATAAAAATTCTGTCATCGCGTGCGCTGCGGAATCTATTCCTTGAAGTAGGTACCACGGGCGAAGCCGGGGCGGACCGCTAGTACAATAATAATATATGTGTAGTCAAAAACAACTATTGTCCTTCCGTATTCTCTGTGAAGAATTGAAGATTTAGCCTGCACATCACATCTTCATACAAAGTACATTATGCAGTGACCGTGCCTTTGATCCTCGAGACATTTGTAATCACACTGAGAAGTAATCACGAACTTGCTTGGCTCACGTGTTTAGAACTGGCATTCGGAGTTAATAATTATCGACCATGCAAAACGATTTTAGTAAACTCAGGTACTATAGTAGGGGAGTGGTTCTTGTATATGTTTTTGGTTTTAATGGCACCTTGTATTATTATATAGAGAAGGAATAGAATGGGAATAGGAATAGGAATTTATAACTAATAAAATATTACGATGTTATATCTATTTTTTGTAAAATTATTACCTTGTTACAGTATGGAAACAGTGTGTATTGTAGGCGTAGAATTTTTTATAAAAATGAAGGATAGATAGATACCTAATAATTATTTCGAGATTTGCAAAAGTAAAGTTCTTTGACATAATATCCAATGATTTATTTTTATCTACACTCCAATTAACAAATATTTTCGTATACATATTATTAAAAACAAGCAAAAGAAACTAATGTAACGAAGCGTTCTGTCTTGTACAAATAGCGGCCATATTATTTGAACAATTCGCGGTAACAATCCTGCAAGTTATTATGGTGGAGTGTCGCTTGCAATGATTTTTGGTTATTATATTTTTAAGCTATTACATAGCTTTTATCTAAGACTTTGAGCGCGGCGACCGAATGTAAAAATTCTGTAACGAAAAAAACCTAACACCCCCCCACTCCAACCGGCACAGCGATGCGATGCTATGCAATAGCTTTACCGCGGCAGTTCTCGAGTGCCACACGTATTTTTTTAATTAATTGAGATGCTTTTTTTTCAGCCGACTTCAGAAAGAAGGTTTTCCATCCGAATGTATTTTTTAGGTTAGTTTGATTTGATTTTTTTATAAGTTCCTAGCTGTTTAAATGCACGTTTCAAAAGGACTTCCAAAAAAGTTGTCCACTTCTGACAATTTGAAGGCGGTATAGTTTTTGGTAAAAAAATAATAATCTGGTAATTAAAGATCTTGTTACGACTTTCTAACATATTCACAACGAAACATCCAGTTGAATCATAATATACTGTAAATAATAATCTCCAATTTCTAAGAACAATATGCATTAAACTATAAACATAGGAAATTACAAGAGCCTTATACAAACTATTTCCGACAATGCAATTAAAGTAGCTAAAACCTACTAGAATCCATACTAATATTATAAATGCGAAAGTAACTCTGTCTGTCTGTCTGTTACTCAATCACGCCAAAACTACTGAACCAATTTTCATGAAATTTGGTATGGAGATATTTTGATACCCGAGAAAGGACATGGGAAAATGAAGCAATCCCGGAAATCCCACGGGAACGGGAACTATGCGGATTTTCTTTGACTGCGCAGGCGAAGCCGCGGGCGGAAACCTAGTAATGTATAAACCCTTTATTATAAACAGAATTATACAAAGCACTTCATAAATACAACTAATTGATACTTGAAAATCAGAGCAAGACTGAAGATGCAGAAGCAATGCTTTAAACTTAAGCTTGCTACGTTCTATTCGCGGTTGAATATACGAGGAAACACTAAACAGTATACTGTTTCCTCTTATATTGTTTAATATAATATTCAAATTCAAATTCAAAATTCAAATTATATTTAAGAGAGCAAGAATGTAGTTACAAATTATAGATGTTTTAATTACAATAATATTGTGGCTAATACATTCTACCCATCGATTGGATGTGCAAATATTTAAAAAAAGACGTGTGGCACTCGGGGACTGCCGCGGTAAAGCTATTGCATGCCTTCAAGCCACACCTCCGCGCCCGTTGGACTGGGTAGCGTGAGGTTTTTCGTTACTAAATTTCTGGATTCGGTCCCCGCGCTCAAGGCCCGCGATAGAAGCTTAAAAGAAAGTTAATATTTAAATGTACACAGAATTCAAATATCACAATTACACGAACACACTACAATTTTACACGATTATAATATTATCACACACAATTCAGTTTACACTACTTCAAACTCATAAAATTGAAAAGATTTACTGCAGGTAGTTACTTGAAATTGTCCAGTAGGTATTTTATTATATACCTATTTTAATAGCCATAAATGTTACACTCTTTTTAGCTTTGTTGATTCTACACGTTGGGAAATGTAATTAAAATTAAAAGAGGAAAGGTTTGTAATTATGTATGTATGTATGGTTTTCACGCATAAACTCCTTGACCGATTTCAGAAATTCTTTCACCATAAGAAAGCTGCATATTCACTGAGCAACATTATATTGCATTTTCAAAATAAATTAGAGATCCTTACCAAAAATGGAATAATGTAAACCAAGGTGTAAAAAATTTCTTAATAAAAATTCTGTCATCGCGTGCGCTGCGGAATCTATTGAAGATAGAACAAAAAAATGTTCTACGGTATTACAGAATGGATCAATATCTACAAGAAAACGTAAACATGTACCACGGGCGAAGCCGGGGCGGACCGCTAGTTTATTATATAATAATTCTATTATTATATAAACATATATAAGACAATATTTACCAAGCAAAAACAATTGAAGCTCAGTAAATAGTCACTAATATAGCATAACGCTAAGACAGGAACCTACTTCGTAATCACGACCGTTCGTGATGAGACCCTGTAAATAACGCTTACAGTATCACAACATTGCTTAGGTTTAGATTCCCACAGAAATAGATCTATCCTCTAATGCCTTAGCTGTCAACGACGTCGTTTGCATTACACTTGGATTTTCCATTTAGCATTTTCCAGTCTATTTAAGATCTTATATAAATCCCAAGTTGTTTTATTTTTATATAAGGGTTAAAAGCTTTTGTTAGTAGTGAAAGAATTAAATTAACGAACCAACTGCATACATTAGTTTAGGTAATGGACGTTTTAAATATTTATAGGTGATACAAAAATAATGGTTTAAATTTGTTTTTACGTAGAGTCCTATCTTACTAATATTCTACAAAAGGAGCGCATCTTTTATAACGTTCAATTAGTATTAATACCTAGTTATTATTTGTTATTTATATGTATTGCATGTTATTTAATAATTAACAAATAAACATGATGTCGAGAGGAATTCCCAAAGTTAATTTTCGTAAATAATTAAGCATATCAATATTCAAACCTATATTATATCTAAACTAGATTTCCGCCCGCGGCTTCGCCCGCTTTGTCTAAAACATAATAAATTATATACTAAAACCTTCCTCTTAAATCACTCTATCTATTAAAAAAAAACCGCATCAAAATCCGTTGCGTAGTTTTAAAGATTTAAGCATACATAGGGACAGAGAAAGCGACTTTGTTTTATACTCTGTAGTGATGTTCAAACATTTTTAGATGCATAAAACAATGTTCGCGTACCCATTTCCCAACACCAATGAAAGGAAGATAAAATCAAAACAACATTGCGGTTAATAGCCAGTAATACACAACACCCTATCTCGAACAAGAGAGGAATTATTAGAAATTTCTCAAAATAGCTAGATGATGATGAACATCGCAATATGACTTATTCCAAAAAGTGCAAGACCTCCCACATCGGCCTCTGAAAACAGCGAGTCTCTACTTGTGGTATAAACGAACTGGTCTTTTGCAGGTAAAAAAAAAATATACCTTTTATAAACTTATCATTGTGATGTTGAAATGAAAGCTATATATATGAACTTTTAAATTGTTTTTATTTTGAGAAAGCATATACCTCAAAAAATGCTATCTTATGAGTTATCTTAGGGTTTCAAACTATTTATTTTGATCTTATCTGTACTATCTATACTAATATTATAAAGCTGAAGAGTTTGTTTGTTTGAACGCGCTAATCTCAGGAACTACTGGTCTGATTTAAAAATTCTTTCGGTGTTAGATAGCCCATTTATCGAGGAAGGATAGACTATATTATAATACTTACAATATCAACAGTAGCGGAGCAATGCGGGTGAAACCGCAGATCACAGCTAGTTATACATAAAAATCAAATTGTATTTTTATTACTAACTATAGCTGTGCTCCGATAAGTGTGAGTTTGACTCAGTGCTAAAACATAGTTATGCATACAATATATTATTATATATTATACAGTATTGATAGACTCGTAAATTCGTTTATGATAAAAAATAAAGTTATTTTGTTATTGATCGTATTTTAACAATATAATAACCAATAGATTAAGATACAGGCTACCTTGCTAGTTAACACAATATGTGAAATTGAAGCCTTATCAATACAAATATTGTAAACGTGAAAGTGAGTTTGTTTGACTTTATAATACGATGCAACGGAGCGATTTTTTGTGGCTGAAGATAGTGAGGAAGCTAGAGAGTGCTCTATAAAACTTTTTCTGCTTTTTCCGCGGTGATACATCTAGCTCCTATGGGAATATCCTTTGAACGAACGAAGCCGCGCGAAGACTGGTGTACTATAAAATGTTGGTACAATTTATTTGTTTCTTTCCTTTTATCTATACTGCAACATCTGAGCCGCAATGATGTGGATATAATAAACTTGAATATTATTAGATTTAAATATTATGATTTATTTTCAATGTCTATTTAGTACCCATCAAGATTGAACCTTCACATTAACCACTGCGCCAAAACTACTCTGCTTATTAACTAATAAGCCGACGACGAAGCCGGGCCGGCTTCGTCCGTGGTACATATTTCGCAATAAAAGGTAGCCTATGTCCTTTCCCGGGTATCAAAATATCTCCATACCAAATTTCATGCAAATTGGTTCAGTAGTTTAGGCGTGATTGAGTAACAGACAGACAGACAGACAGAGTTACTTTCGCATTTATAATATTAGTATAGATTAATGTAAATGAATGAATTTAACTTTCATTCACATAATAACATAATTAATCTCATTAATTACTATTTTCATAGCCTCATCAGAGCTTTATCAGAACCGATCGTATATTATTTTTATCCGCGTTTTAATAAAGGCGGCATTTAAACCTATCGGAGTTGAACCAAGGTTGAGCTACATCAGACTGTTTTCGTGAACGTAACAATAGTCCAAACCCTTTACGGAAAAAATCAGCAAACAATTTTTAATTAAACCGCCTGAAACAAGCTACAGAGGTGTGTTAACAGGTTAGCTTTAAAATTTATAACTTCTTCATGATATACAAGTACATTTCATAAAACACAATAAAGAAGCGCAAATGTAATACATAAAATGCTATACCTTAGTTAGCATATATTTTAAATTTAATTATTATAAGTAACTACGCTATTGTCTGTTATAGCTAAAATGTTAATCTCAATGACGGCTCATCCAAAGCTGAAATGCTAGTTCCAATAAAATAAGAGATAAAACTTCAACTAAACAATCTTCCCAGACAAAACAGACTACAAAAACCGCATAAATATGTAAAGAACGAACTGAATGGAACGGAATAATAGACTGAAATTAACGAGATAATTTACCTACCATTATATTATTATACTATTCCCTTAACAATGGTTCTTTGAGCAACAAGTTTCAAAGTGGCTTCAATAGCAGTCTTCAAATCGCTCAGCAAGCTTCATATTTCCTATTAAACATTACAATACCGAACGCGATCATTGAGATAATATTACTACGTATGGAGGAGACACCACGAACAAAATCTGTGCGCCATTTTTTTGCTCTAACTAAGTTTTAAAAATTATTATCTAGTTAGGTACTTAACGATGAGAGTTATTCCTTTGCACTTTTCCGTATTATTTGTTTTATTTGTGCAATATCGTAACACACACGAAGGCATGTTTGATGCGTTTCACTTTAAAACCATTAAAAAATACCGCTCAACATACGTCACATGACGTATGTTGAGTGGAACATAAGTGATGTAGGCGGTGTCGTCTCCATATTAATATTATCTCAATGAACGCGACTTTGCCGTCTGTGGTTTTATTCAATAAATGACTACAATAAGGCTTCATTTTGGCGCACAATGCAATCATATTAGCAAAGTGGATTATTGATTATAAAAGGATTTTGATGAAAAATTTGTATCAAAGTTCAACTATGCTTATATGATAGTCAGATGTGATTCCTTTCAGGGGAACCATCATTGTTGTTGCAAATTATAGACGGTAGGAGTTAACTCTATCTCCATGAATAAGTCTCGTCAAATCGGTTTATCCGTATCAGAGATTTAGGAGTTGAGAGGAGAGCATCAATGCGGAAAAATAAAAATTAGCTTTTGGTACATAAAATAGGATAAATACGTCATTAATTCAAGTACTACAGGAATAGCATAAGAGTTTTGTTTACCTCAATTAAATATTAAGAATATTGGAAATTTTCCAGGAAGATGTTTATTAGGATGTAAATAAATGAGAGCATATCATACTAATAATTATTATAATGTAAGGCTAATTGACTGACCGGTTGGCTTGGTTGTGGCCCTGCCTTCCAAGCCAGAGGTGGTGGGTACGATTCCCACCCGGGGCAAAATTTTGTGTGATGAACATAGATGTTTGCTCTGTGTCCGGGTGTTAATTATCTATATAAATATTTATTTAAAATTATATATGTATGTTTATCAGCCATCTGGTTTCCATAACACAAGCGAAAAGCTTAGTATGGGATCAGATCGTGTTGTGTGTGAAAATTGTCCTGAAATATTTATTTATTATTTATTTATCTAATTTCTAAATGATTCAAAATAAGAACTGGTAATCTGATGATTATAGTAGTTGTTCTCTGGCATATTAAATACAGTTTTCAGTTTTCTTTCTTGTCTTCAATATAAGAAAATATTTTTAAGATAATATAAGGTACCTTTATGCATCCATTTTAAACTGTATTTGATATGTCTGTAGAAAGCTAAAACCTTGAATGAATGAATGAATGAATATTTTAGCACACACCAAATGAAAGAAATAACATAAAATAAGATACAAACAAATTGCACAATAGGTGACCTTATGGCTACAGAGGCAGTGGTCTCTTTTTTATTTGTATTTTGGCGAAACAAACTCATTCTCAAAAGAAGCCAGTGACTATTGTAAAATGAACTCAAAATACAAGTAAATTTCGACACAAAATAAACATTTATAATTATTATCCGTAAAACGCAGAAAACGTTCCACCGCTCCACGCACTTGGCTCAATTTCGAGCATGCACTTACAATAATTCTCTCTCAGAATGCAAATTCATATTGGCCACTTCCATTAACAGCTTATTTGGAAGCAATTTATATTGAAATGGTTTCATTTAACCATTATTTGTACTTGATGCTTTATTTCATGTATGTGTGATGTTATCTTAATAGTATTTTTTCAACCTTTTTTTTTACGTTGGGAAATGCACTTACGCATCCCCCTCTACAGTTTTTCTGTATGAGGGGGTATGTGGGACTCGTAAAAGCTTAAAACCCACTAAAACCCAACTGTAGCCACCGTTCGCCTTCGGTGGCAGGGTTTAACAGCTAGGCCTTGTACCCCCAAGTATTTTTTCAACCTACTTCATTTCTACATCAATTTGTATGTAATGGAGTGATCGGGTAACGTGTGACTGTTTTTAAATGTGACTAGCACGTATTTTGTTTATTTCCTTGTTGTTCATCACACAAATATTTGCCCCGGGTGGGAATCGAACCCACGACCTCTGGCTTGGAAGGCAGGGCCACTACCAACCAAGCCAACCGGTCAGTCAAAATTTAAATTAAATAAAAATATCAAGATTCCGTATATATAATTTGATTCTTTTATCTCACTGTTAGTAGGCACTCCACATTCCCTACAAAGGTTCGCAATTCGCAGCGTATTTTTCTTAAACATCAGGTCACTGCGTCATCAAATGCGGTGAATCCCGAGATCCTGAATAAACAAAACTATTTAACATAATTGAACGTTTCCTACAATCGAGTTTAATTCACATTAACTTGGGGAAGACTCGTGTAGTCGACTTTCTCCACTGTTATTAGGATAATGATATTCCGCTGGGGAAAAAATTCGCCTCCCAGTTCGGCTGATTGTATAATTAGTCCAGTCTGTGGGGAAATGTAAAAGCCTCTGCTCTACAAAAGGTGGCGTAGAAAATGTTTTGAAACAATATTGTTCAGGTATGAAAGGTTAATAAAAATCCAAGTTTTCGACCTTGACGGACCCAGGCGCTAGCCGCCATCTTGAATTAAAGGTGCTAAAATTAGGTATATTTTAAATAACTTCTCAATTGTTTACTAAATCACAAAAGTGTCTATGAGAGGTTCAAAGAAGACAAAATTACCTACATTTTTTTCATACATGATTATTCTGTAAGTCTTAAAGGTAAAAAGTTACAAGCGACGGAAATAATAATATTTACAGAAATCATATAATTTTAATTTTGTTTAAAAATTGTGCAGCAATCTTTTTTTATTCTTTTTGATGGCCCGGGCTGGTTAATGGTGGCTTCTTCATTATCGTCGCTGAAATTTTCTGTTTCATTGTCTGTATTTTTAGTTTCCAACCATGAAATTTCGTC